>JAFBJR010000570.1:1019159-1127168 GCA_016785285.1 Brachirus orientalis
TCTCAAAAAACTGTTTAATAACAATGATAACTTCAGTAACCAGGTCTTGAACCACATTTATGGTCTGTCTCTCCAATCTATATTTTTATGTCTGCACTGCAGTGCAATTATATATTATTCAATACAAATTATGTATAAAGTAAATACTAAATTTATGAAACAGGTTATCAAAAAACAAGCAAACAAAAAAAAGCAACATTTATCAAGTTTCTGAGAAAACAAATGTAATTTGTGCAATGCTAATTATTAAAAAATCCCAAATATAGGACTGATTAAATCAATCAGCACATAAAAAGGCATCATGCTGTATTTGATAGTATAATCAGAGACGGTACCTGATGTGTGCAGGCCAGGGGTTGAATTTAGGTTCGAGCATTTGCGTGAGGTGAGGCAGGTTCTCTGTGGCAAAGAGTTCGTTCAGTAGCAGCTCCTGATCCGCTCTGTGAGCTGCAGGCTTCTTACTGCCTGGGAGAAGAGATAAAAGCTGCTCCAGGAAATGAAGCTGACGGCATGGACTCGCATCACCCTGGATAAATAGTTTGACAAACAAAACAGGAAAAGAAGAACATTTGTGTTAAATGTGGTAATGCATAACTACGTATATTTATGATTAAATGATGGTTATATATCACTGCAGGTTTTATGCAGCCCCTCACCTTGATCAGGTCCAGGTCCCCTGATTTGCACAGCATCAGCTCCTGTCCAAACGAGGCCACTTCTGTTCATACAAAACACACATGACAATAGTAAAAGCGGTCAGATTAGTGTCAACGAGGGGTGGGTATCTCTGCATACCTCATAATGACTTGATTATAATACATTTATATTGACAATCACAATTTTTCTTTGAAAACCTACAACCAGACTCGCTTGGATGATACCAGCTGTTAATCCCACTGGTGTTCACTCATGTGTGGTTTGCTTTCTCATCCATTTTCCTCTAAATGGACACATAATTTACAAGAGTGACATCATGTTCTATTAAAGAAGAGCTAAACTAGTGATTGAGACCATTAACTCCTCAGGAAAATGTTTATTTATATTATAAAACAAGAGAGTCTCCTCTAGCATCCCAGTTCACTTTTTATATAGTCTATGGAAAAATGTCACTCTTTGAAAGATGAACCACTTTGCTAGTTATGCGTTCTTAATCCTTTAATATGTATTAAACTCTGAGACTATTCCATGGCAAAACATAAACAAGAACAAGGCAAATGGATTCAGCTTTCAATATCATAGCACTACATTTATTCATGATTGCACAAGGAATAATTGCAATGCATCAATCATGTTTCCCCCAACCTAGTGTCAAAAGGAAAAGCAATACTAAAAATATAAACTGTGACTGAGCAGACCCCACTCTGGCACACGAGATGTCTCTCAAAATCACACCGCATACTGTGTTGGATAGTTTATCTCTAAAAATGTCACCTTTCATCAGAACATTGATGTCTGTGGATCCGACCGACGTCGTCTTGGAAGAGGCAAAATGTGGGTTGATGCTGTAAAGTGACAAGTGGGGCAGACAAGTCAGAGGTGTTTGTTTTCTTAACTACAGGTCATGACTGATGATTTCATGTTCGATCGAGTGTATCCAACCTGCTGCAGATCCATGTCAATATGTCGGTGCGGTGCTGAGAAGGAGTACACAGCAGCTGCAGCATGCTGTCCTCTTCCTGTAAGTACAGACCTTCCACCAATGGACAAGATGCAGCCTCAACAAGAAACAAACACACACCCAATCTTACACTGTGTCCATAGTATTTGCATTATTTGTATTTGAAACAGAGACAAGTTCACTTCCATGGCATTCTGACAGTTAAATTTCATATCACAAACAACAAATCAGTTGAGTACTCTATGCATTATAAGCCCTAATGCACAAATCAAAATCTTGTAAATTTTAAAAGTTAAAATTTTTACTAGGAATATTACAGCAAACATTTGAAACATCTGAGGTAAAACATTATGGTATCTGTTAGGGATGCAATGATGAATAAATTACTAAGTTAATTGTCAACTACTGTGATAATCATTTAATCGGTATGAGTATTTTTCAACATTTATAACAAGTTTTCTGCTATGTCAGCTTCTTAATTAAGAATATTATTTGCTCCATATAACAAAGACATCATTAAAACTGAATAATTTTGGTTCAAGAACATGGCGATTTCCAGGTTTGGGAAACACTGATCAACATTGCCTGACATTTTACAGACCAAACAAGTACTCGATTAATTGAGGAAAATAAATGTTCGTTGCAGCCCTAACATGTGTAAAAGTGTGCTTGTGCAATACATCAATCATAAAGATACAGTGATGTATGTAAAGCACAGTGAACTTTAGTTACAATTGTACTGATTTTCTATTGTTATGATTACTGTTGTTCTATAGTCTCATACATTAAAATGATAATTCAGGTTTTTGGAAGGGTGGTTGCATGAGGTGCTGATACAGTCTGTGCTTTCTTAAGAATATGCCAACCTCTTAATATCCACCGAACAGTCTTAAATGATTGGGAAAATATTTGTGTCTCCATATGTAAACCACTCACCAAAGTCCATAGAGAAAATCTGCGACTTTACATAATCTAACGCACGAGTTGTAAATCACCTGCTGCGCTTATCAGGAAGGTAAAATGTGGTTTTGTTTCTACCTCGGTTTTTCAAATCATTTATTCTGATTTACCTAAGTGACACAAAACCACCTCATGTTGCAGCAGTAAACCGGCAGTTCCTGTTTCCCTGAGAGGTAAAAAACCGTGTTTTCTCAATGGAAATTGGTGCGGGAGAGTTGAAACAGATTCTGAGTCATTCACACAAGGTCAGCCAAATTATAATATAATTTGAAGTACTTTAAGGACAAAACACGGTTAAGGTCACAAAACGCCACATAAGTGTTTGAAAGTTCTTCATGATCTGACAACGAAGTTCGTCGTTAAGGGACTTAGCATATTGGGACCCGTATACAAAATAAACGTGTTTATAAGATTGAGAAACAATAAATCCATCCAGTTACAATGGTCGCATTGTTTGTTATTTGTAAGATTTACCTGTAAAACATCATAAACACATCGCGCGAGCTCCATTTCTTTCAAACCAGCCGCCATTTTGCAAACAAACTCTTCTTCTTCGTTTTTTTTTTGGAGTGAACAGCAGTTGAACTGAGCTGTAGCGCCACCATCAGGTGTAGTGAACTCTACTTCTTCTTCTCCTCCTCCTTCTTCCTCATTGTGGTTAGCATTGACAACCAATTTAAAGGAACATTCACCAAAAAGTTTTCTCCCGTTCGTAAATGCAGTTTTCCTTCCACGTGTGTAATTTCTGTTTTATTTTCATTTTTAATTAACCTCCAGTATTTTGAAAATCATTTTTAGACTCAGTCCGCAGAGCATTGCTGTCTACATGCAATTAAATGCCTAAATAAAGCTAGAGAAAGAAAGAATATTGTCTTGCGTAACACCAATATTTACTTCTAAGTTATTTAAATACTTTTCTGGAAGTTAAATTATATATGAAAGGTCAAAGGTCAGGGAACCAGTAAGTTTGGACATAACTTAAGGACAGGAAACATCCAGACTTCTGATGTGTTTGGTTCAAACTATTGTCTATCAAGTTGCAGATACACTAAGCTGTCATCCAAAACTTTTGGATGGCTTTAATATTTTACTAGAGAAGTAAGCCAAGTTTAGAGTGACCTTTCTCCCAATAGGGCGTGTTTATCAGAAGGTTTAGGAGCCAAGAAAAACAGGCTGAAACCAGAGTATGTCCAAGACAGGAAGAATCTGTTTGTATAAAGGATATTATTATTATTTTTTAATTATTATTATTTTCAGACTCTTTCCTGTTTATTAACCATATTGTCCATATCTCAAATACTGAATGAGCCTAACCTTCAAAATACTTAGATATCATTTGGACACACAGACAGACAGTGTAAAATTTGATACCACCATGTTGTTATCTTTTTACACCAGTTATCATACCAATTTCAGAACATTAAACATGTTATACATTGAACAGTTCAACTGACACTTACCCACGGTGTCCAAGTGGTCACCAGTATTTTAATATATATGTCTATAAGTTTTGAGGTTAAAAAAGATAACAAAAAGCCAGTATTTTTACATCAAATTGCAATTATAATCCACAGAAGTCTGAGAAAAAGGAAAAAAAGCGGAAAATCTTATTGTATTGTTTGTATTGTATTGTTTTTAAACAAATGAGTTTATACAGTGGAAAGAGTGGTTAGCAATATTGTCTTAGCAGCGACCCAGTCGGGAAAAGGGCCTTTCTACTTGGAGTTTGCATGTTCTCGCATGCGTGCACGGGTTTTCTCCAGGTTCACCGGTTTCCTCCCACAGTCCAAAAACAGTGATTAGGGGAGTAGGCAAATTGGTCAGTCTAAAATGTGAACGTAAGAATGTAATGGCTGTTTGTCTCTACGTGGGCCTCTGAAGGAACGGTGACCCATCCAGGGTTGACCGCGCCTTTTGCCTGACAGTCAGATGGGATTAGGCAACAGCGCCGCCCGCGGCCCTCATGTGGAGGATAAAGTGGTAGAAGATGAAAAGTGAGTGAGAGTGATGTATATTCAGTGTGATGTGAAGGCAACTATGCTTGCAATTAACTGTAGCTATAATGAATAAAAACGAAATTGAATTGAGCAATTGTTCTGAATTAAACTGAAATTATCATAACTAGTTAGAGTAATCTGGAAGTGTTTGCTCACTTGGCCAGACATGTTTAAATAGCAAAATATTTTACCTTCTCTGTTGAAAAACAATATGCCAGTGGTCAGCCACTGGTGGCCTGTGGGCCTAAAAAGGATTTTTTTAAATCTTCACAGTAACAGTCAGGCGGAATTCAGTGTCTTTTATTCTGAAAAATATGAATTGAGTGACGACACAAGTAACTTGAATGTGCCGCAAGTTAATTTCTTGGCCTGGTATTCAATTTCTTAGATAAATATTGTCCCTATAGGTTTGCCGACTGATTGACTCCTCCAATATGTAGTATCAAGTTGACTTCAAAACGTACTCTATTTTAAGGCAACAGATGAACTTTTTCTCTGAGTTAAGACATTAGATTTTGCGATTGTGTTGTCATTAATCAGTGAAACACAACTAATAACTAACAACTAATCAGCAGTACGCCAGTAGCAGATAAGCAAAACTACAACATAAGCATTTTTGTTTTTTAAAAAATGCAGTTTTCTTCAATATCACAATTCAGTGTGATTATCATTTTCAGCATGAGACACAAAATTGGGCAAAAAACTAATACACACACACACACACACACACACACACACACACACATATATATATATATATATATATATATATACTCACACACACAGTATATGTGGATCTGTTGCCATGGTGAACTGGAGCAGCAGACGGCAGCAGACAAGATGTTTAAATAGTTTGACTTTTCTACCCACCTTGACTTGTCAACAATCAAGCAAAAAAAAAAAATTAATTAATTTGAAAACGCTACTAAAATAATAATAATTCTAATGAGTTTAGCATACCCCAAGGTACTATTTACTTAAATAGTAATGCACTATTAAAACACAACAGCAAAACTGTTAGCAAAATAACAAAGTTGCGACACAGTAAAAAAAAATAGTAAGTGAAAATGTCCTCCATAATTTTGTATCATGTACACACAATGTTAAACAAAACAAAATGGCCTATAAAAGAAAAAGGGCTGGAAAAACAAATGATTTCACAGGAAACAGTGAAGGAAGTGAATGGCTTCGCTTCAAAACAAAACAAACCAATCACTTGTTTGAGGAGAGCAACTTCTCCTCCCAGTGTGTTTCTCTAAGCACACTGAGAGGAAGAGGAAAGAGACACACCCTTCCAAAAACACATGTCATTACCCACAAGGCAACTTCACTCAGTTAGGTCAGTGTGTTTAATCAGACTGCAAAATTCTGAATTTGTTCCCTGCAGCAAATTAAGACTAGACAGCTGAGATTTCAAAATTCAAGATTGTTTTATTTATTATCTCCACATACAACACACATGTGAACAGAAAACTCACAGCCCAACATGTTAAACCTCAAAAAATATTGAAATATATAAAACAAAAGTGCAATGTTGGGGAAAAAAACAATAATGATAAAAAAAAAAAAAAACTGAAACAAGACAGAAGAACAACAATTCAGCATTTACTCAAAACTGACACTTCAGCTCAAATGAAAATTTCCTGTTTTCTTCACAGTTCGCCCTTTCACTTCCTTTATCCTGAAAATTCACATACCTTCTCTTTCACAACCCAGCCTGGGGTCCAAGTCTCTCTCTTGGTCCCCATATTTGTGCATATTAAATGTAGATAATCCCTATTGCGTACTCTTTGAGTGCTCAAGAACTAATACTTTAGAGGAAATACTCTCAAGTATACAAGATCCAAAGAATAATAAATCATAAATAGTGTGGGTATGCATCTTTAATAGAAAAGCGTTTTTTGTACAAAGTGACAAAAACAAGTGGATTTGTAAACACAACAGTTGAACGGGGTCAGGGGTCAGGGGTCAGGGCCGCCGATACTGCAGTCATATTCTATTGGAACCGCACAAGTATTGTTGTAACAAAGCAGTTTGGAAAGATATAATTGGCTGAACCTTGGGATCAATACTTCTTCCTATAATAAGACTCAGATTTTTACCTAAAAGGTTGTCAAAAAAATGATAAATGTGCTTGCCATTGTGGGTGAATATCATATTCATAAAAACAAGAGGAGAAACAATAAGTTTGTTTTAAAAAATGCAATTAAAAATAAATTAACATCCTTAAAGATATTATCTGAAATGAATCAGTCCATTAGACACTTATGTGAAATTATCTCATTATTATTAGTCTCTTGTTTCTGAAATCCTTATTGAGTAACACATTTATTTGGTTCTTATCCTAATGTCAACCCTCCATGATTGTTTTCTTTGTTGTTATTGTTCTGGTTTCCCATTCATTATTCTTTATTCCTGATTTGACTGCTTCTGGTATATGTGTAGTACATATAAATGTATACATGCATATATGTGCATATATGTGCGTGTGTGTGTGTTTATAACATATTTCAAAATGTTTTGAATTGTATAGTTTTCATATGCAAACTATTGTTCCCTTAAATTAAATGTGTAAAAAAAAAGGTTAAAAATGCTTCTTTTTTAAAGAAAACTTTATAATTTTATTATTTTTTATTTTATTATAATTATTATTATATTTATTATTATAAACTTTTATTTTTTTTATTATTATTTTTTTTTAAATTTGAATTTGTTTTTCTTTTATTTCCTCTTCCTTCAGAGGGCGGAGCTGTCTAATGAGTTAGCAGAAAGCAAAACTCAACTCAGTCCCGCAACACCACTGACGGTAAGAGCCTTGAATTTATGTGTTTGTAAATGTATGGTTTATATGAACACAGGAAGAGATACACGGTTGTCGTGTTTCTGTTCGTGAAGCCGTGGAAGTAGCGACAGCGTTCAACTACGAACACGGAAACGAACGTTAACGGACGGCGCGTAACGGCCGCCATGTCAGCCAGTGAGGTAAACCGCGACCTGTATTGAAGCGTTTTCATGTGACAGCGCGAGGAACATGTTCGCTGTTCGTTCTCAGTGTCTTTAATTTATATCATTTACGTCATGGAGAAAACACACTTCCCCTGAGGGCATAAATCACTTGGACACCACCTTGTATCTGAGCAACGACAACATGGAAAGATTGAGTGTCTCACTTCTGGTCATGGGATCACTCATGGGATCACGTTTCTCGTGGATCCTGCTGAGACAAGTTAATCTTATCAACATATTAAGAAGGCCGTCGCTTCGAAGGTCAAGTCTGCGGAAATGACGGAAGGAGACAGTTGCAATGAATACTGTTGAGAAAAATGCCATGGATCGTCGTGAAATGTAAGCAAAATGTCTGCAGTGTTGTGTAGTACTACTTCACCTCCTATTTATATTGTACTTTTTTTTATTTGCAGTTGTTACCCCTCTACTTTCAAAGTGACAAAATGTAGTATTTGCTTCCAGGTTCACCTAATTTCAGAATTTTCTTGTATACAATAACTATCACTACTACCAAACTTTGTTGGGTTATTAGTGGGCTGTTGAAATCCAGGTTGTTTTATGGTTGTTGCAGGAGGATTATTTGGCAGGGCTCTAACTTGGTAACTCCAAGTACATTAAGCAAAATATACTCAGATTTTACTAAATGGCCTATTTTGCCTAAAGTTAAAGAAACACATTTCAAAGAGCTTCTTAAAAACAGATTTAAGTTTGAGATAGGTCCATGTTGTTTCTGCAGTGATGACAATGAATCCCTGGAAACATTTGTTTTTTTTCTATGTTCTGTATCACAATGTCAGACATAAGAAATTGGACATTCACTAAAATTAATGATGTTCCATCCTTCAAATGATATATTATTTTCTAATCTGGCCTTGTCTGTTTCAGACATTATTAACATTATTTTACTTTTGGGTAAAAACCGTATTCACTGCACTAAATGGAGAAATTGTAAGCCCTCCTTCACTGGATTCATTAATGAATCAATGCAGTTTTTCTGTCTCTTTAAAAAAAGTGAAAAAAGCAAAATTGCAAGTATTTGCTTTCAGGGCCCCCTCTGAACTTTAAAGCAGCTAATGTGAAACAGCCATGTCTTTAAAACCAGGTCCACTAGCCTATTTTATTGTCTTTACCCAATACAAATTTATTTCGATAGCACATTTAAAAACAACTAAGTTGACCAAAGTGCTGTACATCACATAAATACATAAAAGAAAGCAATATAAAACGGAATCTAAAACCAACAATACACAGAGACAATGTCAGTAAATTATGTAAATGCATATATATGCAAGTCAGATGCATAATTTTATTTTTGAAGATATAAAGGAAAACTAACCCCAACCAAAACAAGAACAGAATGATAGAGTTTTCAACTCTTCTGCCCTCCACAGGAAAATTCTTAACATAATTAATTTTTTTCTGTTGGCGTTTATTGGTGGTCGGCATAGTTAGAAGCCTTCAACATTTGGACAATATAATCCTCACTCACTCACTCAATCTACCGGTTGAGTGAGGTGAAGCGGGGATGCTGGTGCCAGTCCCAGCTGACATTGGACGGGTCCCCAGGCCATTACAGCGACACATGGAGACAAACAACCACTCATTCTCATCCTCACGTCTACAGTTATAATCCTTTCATCTTTTAATCCATGTAATCATTTTGCCTTTGTCTTTTTGTTTACAGATCTCTCCCCTCAGCTCAGATCTAATTGAGATGGTGTGCTCGGCTCACGAAACTCTGCCAATGTGCCCCTCAAAATGTCTTCTCTTAGAAAACATTTAAAAGCAGCATCTTTGTTGGTAAAGTATTTTTAACCTCATCTCTCTTGTTTTTTCCTGTTAAACTTATTACTCTACTCAGTTGTAGGTGTCATCACCCACCTACCTGTCTGTTCTCAGTAAAGGTTTTGGTTTCAGGTGGGTAGTGGTGTTGGTGGGTAGTGGAAGTAGCAGTAAGTGGTTGGGGAAAAAATAGCACTGGTTTGGAAAGTTTGTAACAAATGGAAAGAAATAGTAATTGCAGGTGTAAAATTAGGTCTACAGGCAGTGTGTTTACAGACTACGCTCCTGAATATACACTTACCAGCTGTGGCTCATTCATTTTGGCTCTGGTCAAATTGCAAATCTCAAGGCTTCACCATAGAGGTTGATTCTGCCAGCATTTGTATATACAACCTTCACCTTAATCTCAATGCAGCACTCTGTGACAGTGTCAAAATGCAGCAGACGAATTGTGATGATAAAGTAAAAAAGTAGCTTGTTTTGGTCTTGTTGTCCTTGGGTATCCTCTTCTTATTTTTCTCCTTGGACACCTCCCTCCTCTGCCACCATGTTGTCATCATGTCAACTTTTGTAAAAACTTTGCTCTGTTCTCCACAGCTGTTCATGATCAGCGTCTGCAGGGTAACTTCATTGTGCCGTCCGTCAGAGTACCAGGTCAACAATGAGTGCTGTCCTAAGTGTCAACCTGGTAAGATTTGCTGATTGATCAACCATGCTAAGCAGAGTGAAGCACAGAATACTGATATGAAGTGAAATGGATTGTGAAGAATGGGAGAAGCTGTTATGTTACATTCTCCCTGCTTTTCCTAATTGAAGGGGAAGTAAAGAGGAGTGTTAAGCTTAGCTGTGGTAGAACTATATAATGGAAAATTGCCATAGCTATTGCAAGCAGGGCCTTTAAACAGCTCTATATTCTCACAGCTATCACTGTGTCCTATCACTGGTCCAGTGTGACGTGGTTCCCTCAGACTTCATTCATCTTTGGTGTTACGTATGGCGTTCATGGGGTGATGTAGGGATGAGGGAGGAGAATACTTACTAACAGCAATATGACAGACAGCAGCTTGAATTATATGCCCACTAAGCTATATTTTTGTTTTCCATTGTTTTCTCTCTCTCCTTCCCATTTTCCTCTTTGTTAGATGCTTTGTTGGTTTCTGTCCTCTCTTGGAAACTGCCCCATCCTTCTGTTTCTATTTCCTGTTTCCTCTGGGATTACACCTGGGTACCCACTGTGTATGTGTGAGCATGTGTTTTTTTTCTCTTATGAACACTGACCTTATCAGGACCAATAGTTTTCATGGAGACCCAGACCTGGTCCTAATGAGACAGAACCTAATTTCTTAGGTTAAAGTTAGGGTTGGTGTTAACGCGTTATGGTTAAGGTTAGAGAACAGGATTTGGTTTGTCTGTCCCAATACATGGGAGTCAGTGCAAAGTCTTAACAATGATAGCTGCCCAAACCGGGGAGTGTTGTGTGGCTTCACTTCCAGCTAATGTTGTGCTACATGACTCAATATCCCCAGCGATTTGTCTCCACAATAAGATATTTCAGCATGTCCATGAGGAAATAATCCACTGATGCATTCATTCACCAGTATTTGATTTAGCTGTTTGTTGGAAACCATATCCCCCCAAACCACCATGATAGAATTAGCAAAAAGTAACATAAAATCTCTGACAGCAGCTTAAAATGTATTTATTTTTCCTCAGGAACGTATGTAAGAAGAGACTGCACAGAGTTCACCAGCACAAGCTGCTCTTTCTGTGCGGATGGAACCTTCAGCAGTGTTCCCAGTGGACTCAAACGTTGCTGGCTCTGCACAAGCTGCACTCCAGGTAGATGTTGGTATTATCCCGGTCAGTCAGTACATTATAATTCCCATATAAGGCATAGTTGATAACCAGCCTGAGACATGGACGCTTGCTCTCACTGAAAACCCAAAATGCTAAAGTGTTAGGAATATGTTAACTGGATTATCTTGCCATTAGACATTAGACAGCCTATGTTTGTAAAAGGCTCATTTGTGTACCAAAGTCAAACGAGACAAATTAGCATTTTTAGCTTGAGGGTACAGATGAACTGTGGTTCTTTCAAACTGCTTTCTTGTTTTGTAACTTCAAATCACTCAGGCAAGTCTGGACAAAGAATATCAAAGACCAAAGTTCTAAAATAATACATTACAACTTCCTAATAGAGGCAGCAGTGGATCAACAACTACTGCATGATTTGATGTAAAATTGCAGATTTTCTCAGAGGAGTTTGGTTTGGCAAATTTGACCAATTTACAAAGTGAAACAAACTTGACTTTCTAGTCAAAAAAGGATAGATATTGTAGACTTCAGTAGGTGTAGATATTTGTGGGTTGAGACTTTTGCTAAGTAGCTTCAGTGCATATCTATTTGCTTATATCTTGGCTGGTGACCATGTTGTCAGACAGAGCATGCTTGTGTCTCTCTGCCTTAACACTATCACAGTTTTTTTGCAAATGTGAAACCAGTGAAAACATTTTCAGTTTGGCTAGACTGACTCTCCTTACGTAACTGAATCACAAGATGTTGCACATGAATTTTTACTTCTCCTTTTTATTTCTACTCAACTTTTCCAAGATTTAAATGTCCTAGTGAATCCAAATATTCAGATGTTTTCCATTCAATTTATAGATTTGGAGAAACTATCATATTATCTCTAAAGACTAGTCTCAACAGAACTGGAGTTTTGTGTCTTCAAGGGATAGTTAAACATTTTTAAGTCACAGCACTGCCAGCACTATGACTGTAATGTTAAATTGAGACAGTTCTACTTAACTTTAAAAGCAGTATTGGGAGTGAGACTCCTTTTCTTTGTTTGGTGATTGGGTTTCTCCTGTTTTTGTGTTAGGAGTTTAGGTAAGTGATTGTCTTTTTGTTTCTTTATTTTGTTAACAGTAAAGCCTAGTTTGATGTGTGTTATTTTGGGAGAATCTCACTTTCATGCCAACAAACTGCTTTTGTTCGTTTTGTAGGGTTAGGGTTAGATTTATCGTCTTGTTTTGAACATATATTTTGGTATATTGATGTTTTTCCATTATTTGGAAATGAAATGTTTGTAAAATGTTTATTTTTACATATATATTTTTTATTCATATCCAAATTGTTGAATAATTTTTTTCCATGTTTTTTCCTTTTTTGGGTGATTCAGCACCACCTGGTGGCCAACATATATATATGGCCACTATGTCGGGGTAGTTCTGGACATATCTGTAGAAATCAAACTCGCAATCCACAATGGATCAGAACTTTGTCCTCTCAGATAAACTTTTTTTGTTGGATTTTCTATCATGCCAACCTTTGCACCTACAGGAGAAAAGATGATGAATATGATGGTGATGATGATGATGATGGGTGTGTGTGTGTGTGTGATTCCTTCATTGATAACCTCTGTGTGTTGACAGATTCTGGTCTGAAGACAAACATTTCATGCACCAAAACACAGGATGCAACCTGTCAACCTCTGGAAGGATTCCACTGCATAGAACCCAGAGGGGCACACTGTGAAGCAGCAGAGAAACACAGCCAGTGTAAACCAGGGCAGTACATCAGATATAATGGTATTATTTTTTAAATCTGAAACTGTTACATGTTTCTAGAAGCCTTTTTACCCCCCTCCACCATATAACACTCACTGATCTGGAGTGTTTGCTCAGACAGTAATGCTGCAACACTTTATCCAATCAGGAGCCAGAACTCCACAAAGAGGCGGCTCATTTGAAGGCTGTTTGTTGGTGAATAAACATGAACTTGATGATCTAGTTTCTAACTAGGTTAAACATCTAAACATGAATTTCCCTTGATGGAAATTCACCATAACTTTTGTGACAACCCGTTTTTATCATGATGCGCAAAATTAAAAAAAAACAACCCTTGTTTTCCCTCCCCCATTTTTTGATAACTGTCTTTGTCGAATTAAAAAATGTCAATAATTGATATGTTTTTGATGGGTCTGATGTCATTTTAAACCTTTATCCCATCATTATGTGTTCATTAGTAACTGTATCTGTAATTTGCGTTTGCACAGGGACAGCCTTTAAAGACACTGAGTGTGCTGACTGCAGCACCGGGACATTTTCAGATGGGACATTTACAGCTTGTCAACCACACACACTGTAAGTGACCGTTCACATCCATCGTAAATCACTCTTACAAACAGCTTACAAACATTTATATTTGTATTCAGAGTGTGGAAGTGGGGCTGATGTTAATGCCGGGTCTGAACAGGGCCATGGACACTCAAACATTGATATCCCAACCACGTATCCAGATTGGTCCGAGTCTCGCTGTTTGGACAAACATCCAGAAATGATTTTCGGGCTTGGGTTGGGTTTGGTCATGTCACTTGACAGGGAAAGTTAAAAAGTAAATTAGGGTGAATTTAATTTTTTTTATATTGCCATTAGTGTGAATTTAAATTTTCTTTAATTGCCTTGTTATAAATAATGTGTAAACATTTGATAAATAGATGTATAATGTGTAAAAATATAAGTAATTGACTTGAGAATTGTGTTCCTGTCTAGAGCTGTTTTTTTCTTTGTTTCAAGGCTGATGCATTGATAATCATCATATTTATTATATTGAATAAATTATTGATAACTGTATTTTAAGATCATGTAATGCAGATCTGTAACAGTAGATATTTTATTTTAGAGTGTAGTTACAGTGTGCTGTTACTCTCACTGTTTGATAAGAGCAAACATCTCAAAATAAAATGTTTTGTGTCCAGAGAAAGAACTAGGCCCATGGGTCATACCATTATCGATAACTTGCTTTTTGCAGTAACCATAAATAAATTCTACAAGCATCTTTTTTGGATATTTATCAGGCTGAGACATAAATCCTAGGATGTGTGGTGGATTCAGGTCGGATTTATATAGAAAATGGACTCGCCTGGTTTGTTTTAGCTGCAGTTAATATTTGTTATGCCTGTATATGATCCTGAGGAAATGTCCCTCTGTCGTTGCAGGTGTGACTCTGAAAACCCTTTTCTGCTAACAGAAGGAACTGCTTCAACTGATGCTGTATGTGGGAAACATGATTCAACAACAATCACGACTGTTATCGTTATCGTGGTTATTTTTTTATTTGGTGCATCGGCAGTTGTTTTCTGGATGATGAAGAAGAAATTAAAAGGTAGGGTCTGTCTGGAGTGACAAATGTTAACATGATTCAAGTCGCTGTTGAGATGTTATTCATTGTTTTTGTTTGTTACAGGCAAAATGGGAAATGCACAGGAATCCACAAAAAAGGTAGGTTTCTTTCGTTTTGGCACAGTATTTGTACCGTTTATGTACATTGTGGCTGGGGACACTTTTTTGTCGTTTTGAAAAGGTTTTCTGAGAACACGGCATCGTGTTCTCAGAAAATGAAGATAAGCAGCACATGCAAGCACAAGCGAGAGAGCCGGGGCTATTAGCAATAGTACCAAAATAACGGTTCCATTTTTAGTAGCATTCCCTTGGCGAACCAGAGTTAATGGTAAAGTACCTCCTGCCATGTAAAAAGTACTGTTGTCAGTCGAAAAGGGACCCTGAGCCAGGGCTTTACTGTTCCAAACCATACTGTACTGTGCCAAACCAAACTGTACCATGATGGAAACATGGCATAGGAGATGCCTTCCCAGTACCTTCAACACTTTATCCAATCGGGAACCAGGTGCCCCACCCCAAAGAGGGAGGAGGGATGAAATGCTAAAGGCAGCAATGGATAGGAAATTTTCCAAAAGATGACATTACTGACATATATATTTTTTTAACATTTCTCTTAAAAGGAACACAGAACAAGGGAGGGAATCAACTTGATGGAAACAGCATGAGCAGAAACAGGTAAGAAAATAGTGTAATGCAATATCTGTGAAGTTGTAGCAAATGAGTGTTTGCTTTGTAAGTCAATGTATTTCTCTGCTCAGCAGAAAATATGATGGTGAGAAGAAGTTAGGAGACAGTGTCTGTTCACTGCAGAGTGAATGTGTCCTAATATCCAGTCTAATCTGGGTGCTAGCACATTTTCTTTGTAGGGATCAGAAATGATACTGCTACTCTCTCACTCGGCCCATCACCTCACACTCAAGTTTCAATAGGGTCAGTGAAACAGACATTTGTTTTGGTGGCCCCGTGGGAACAGACTGTCCAAGAAATATTCCACAGCAACAAGGATTTTGTGGCAAATTCTACGATTGGCCGTCTAAAACAACAATGGTGGTTGGACAGATGGCCGCAAACATCCAGTGAAGCACCATGCCCTTTTCTTTCTTCAAAAAGCTTCAAAAATTTATTTTGAAATTTGAGTTTACAAACAAATACAAATGTCCATATCATGGAATATTTGCATCTACACTGGCACGCCTGAAAACAAAACAGCCAGGGTTCAAGTACACTGGACAATGCATGCCATTGTCAGAAAGCACAACCCATGAGGAATGATGATGCTGAACAACCTCAGTAAAGATTCCTTTTATTAGACTGACAGCGAGGTGAAACTAAAACTTGGAGATTTTCATTCACTGCTTTTTGTGGAGTTGTGACCAAAAGGAACCATTGGGAAGGAAGTATTGGCAGAGGGGTCATCGTTTTCAACGATCTTTGTTTCTTCACAAACGCCCAGTCCACATGTAAACAGGTGTTTATTTTTATAAAACATAGCTTTTTCAGTGTGTTTTTGAAGTATGGATTTTGTCTGTGAAAACACATCTTGGAAAAACCCTTGCTAAGCTGAAAAAGGACTGTTCTCTGAAACTTGGGTGGGAAACCCAGACTCAAAAACTAGGTTGCTTTCAAAATACACAGCCTTAAAGCACTTTAAGCTGTGGGAAGTATATACCAAGTTGCCCTGCAGAGGGCACTGTGAGTGTATCTACGCTCTCTTTGCTCAACAGAAGAAAAGTCATGTTTGGTGGATGACAGTAGCGCACCAGGCTCATGTAAACTTTCAGTGACTCTCTGGAGTAAGATGATGTGAAGTTAATTGAGAAGTTGAACACGTCACAATAATGTGTCTTCAGCTGTTTCCAACTCATAAAAAACACTGTGGCATTATAAGGATCATATATATTCAGTCTAACTTTTTGCAATATATCGGTCAATCTCCATGGATTTAAAGTGCACAGTGAACTCTGAGAGGTTGAATCCACCACTGGTTCCATTCATTTTTTGCCACTTCTTCTCCTGCCAACATGGCGGTTCAGAGGGCCCGAGTCACTTGACGCCTGGAGCTCTAGAAAGGTCAAAATCAAGCTTAAATGTCCTGAGTGGCATGTGGAAAAATGTCTGGATCTACACCATCGATGGCTTAGATCTTGGAAGTGCTACTGGAGCTAACGGCTCTGGCAGAGCTAATGGAGTTGGTGGGTGCATCACACAAACCTTTTGACACGTGGGTCCAAACAAACAATACTATTGTTTGTGATGTTTTTTCTGTCTTCTGATTGTATAGTGCCACCTTTCGGCTTGAGTTCTAGCCTTTTTACCAGTGGGTTTTTGTGCTTTCACTGGAGTTCTCAAATGGCAATGGATCTGTCAAGTTTTTCATTTTTAAAGGAAAACAGAAAGCAGACTGTATATACACCCTCAGACCAACGTGAGTCTGTGTCGGTTGAGCTGACGGTGAATCAGGCCCGCGTGACTGATGCGTTTGGCGGCAGAGAGCGAGAGCTCGCAGCTGGATCGTGACATCAGACTTAAACTGGACAAAAGGTCAAAGAACTGGAAGAGCGACATGTTGCAAACTATTTCATGTTTGGAATGTTATCCACACCTATTGTGTTTTCTAAAAAATCTTTTTCTTTTTTGACAAAAGGATAAAATCCTGCGTGATTAAAATCACACAAACACACATTCTTGTACAGCATTCTTAGTGAGGAGAATCTTACATTAACCATCATAACTAAATGCTTAACCCTTGAACCCATTCTTAACCCTCTAAAAGCCTTTTAAAGTTGTTTGGATTTCAGCTCAAGTAGAAGTTAACTGGTCATGTCTAGGTTATAGTTAGAAGGTCTTGTAACATGAACGTAAAGACAAAAATCTATTTGAAGATCTCTGATTTGGGAGTATTTGCATTTTTCTCCTGAAACAGTTAAATTATTTTGCGTATAATTATAAGCAGTGGTAGTATAACAATATTAGTAATTGTGAAAATGTTATTTAATTAACCACTATATTCCCTGTGACTCTCCTAGTGTTGGACCATCTCTTTCCCTTTGTAACAGATTTTTGAGCCTTATTAATGATAAAATCTCCAAACATACTGATGTGCAGCTCCTCATTAAGAAGCACAATTTAGATCCCACTATGTCCACCGTTTTAGAGAATAAATTATGTATGGGCAAGTTATTTTAATGTTATTTTAGAAAGGCTTCAATCTTGTTTTTTAATGAGTTCATTTATTTATATTGTATAATATACTTAGAATTTAGTTGTTTGTGTTATTAATTTTGTTTGACCCCATTCAATGTTTAATATCTCTCATTTAATGACTTTTCCTAATTCAGTGTGAACAACTGTGTAAGCATAAAATGAATAGTTACATTTTTTTTAATGTCCTGTACACATGTTGTTTGCATATGTGGTCAATTTGACCCCAGGCTGTTTTAGCTGTGTAAAACATGTAAGAAATGTAAGAAAAGACTTTTCTCCTATACAGTTCCAGTATGGCTCGGCTTGGCATGGCTCAACTACTACTCTTCCCTTAGGGATAGTACCTGCTCTGGCGAGGTTCCAAGCGAGCTGAGTTGATACCAACGTGACGTGGACAGACTGCCAGCCACTGATTGGTCACTGGAAGCGTCATGAGCTCCGTGTCTGACACAAGCATTAAACTGAACAGTGTTGAACTACAGATAAGTTATAAAGACTTAAAAATCCTGAAAACATGAGTTCATTTCCAATATTTAGCAAGGCAATTTCTAAAATCTCTATATTTAACAGAGGAGTCTGGTGTATTAGAGACAGCACTGCTGAAAGTCGGTGATAGTGGCCCCTATCACAACCCCTAGTGCTGCTAATGTAATCACAAGAGATCACCGAATTTGCTGTCAGCCATGTCCAATCAGTGTTTGAGTTATTTGTTGCATCAGCAGTTGAAATATTTTTTTTCCTGGGGTCAAATTGAACCCAAACATAATTCCCATTGCTATCTTTTAGAACAGACTTTGTTTTCCATCCCAAATGTTATAAATATAAAATAATATAAAGTAATCAAAACACTAAAAAAGATTTATCTATGGTATGTTTCATATTTTTCCCTATTGCGTAATTGGTACTCTGGATGTGGGTGTGGGGGTTATATAGGTATTCAACAAAGAATACCTATAATACTTGACACACAGACTTGGGAACTCGTTTTAATTATAGTAATTTTCTTGAGGTTTAAAATGCTGGGGTCAATTTGACCCCAAGGACAAATACTGTTAGAAAATCTGACAATATCAGGAGGGTTGTTTTCCGTTTTCTCCCCTGCCAATTTTCTTTCCACCCTCCAATCCTGTAGGTGGCGGTAACGCACCTCTAGGCTGGTGTGACGAGCGCCATTCAAACTCACAGGAGAAGCAGGAAAGATGAGTTTTGGTTTGGGGAATTTGTTTGATCGCAGCCTGTGGTAGGTTGGGGGGGTGTTTTCCAAAACGATTTGTTGTGCGTCATTTGTCGCGCTGTAATAAAACAACAAACAAATGTCTCCGAACTATGTGTCCCGGCGTCAGTGGTCCAGGCTTAAAGTGACGGTTGGAATGTCTTCATCTTGACGTCATAGTGTCTTAGATGTGGAATGCCTTTTTGATACCTATGTTAAACATGGATACATTTTGCACTTGTTTTATGGTTATTTGAATAAATTTATTTACGTGCTGCCTTGATATGTTGTTCGGGTCGCTATTGATTGGTAAGTGTCACACAGATGCTAGCCCCTTTCCCAAGTGCTTCACAAAAGACCAGTGTTAGCTTAGCTGTACGCGCTAATCCAGCTAAAGAATGTAAATGCACTTTATTATGTCTTTTTTCCCCTCTATCGTAGGGTTTCTTGTTGCCTTCACGGTACAGGGGTTCAACAATGACTGTACAGAGGACGAGTACTCGACTTTTTACGGAAAGTGCTGCCCGAAGTGCTACGCAGGTACAACATACAACAGTTGGAGCCAAAAGCAAAGTTTCCGTTCACGTCTGGTTTAGTGTGACGCAAGACGGAATAAACACATTTAACACAAGCCGTTCGAGGACTAGACTTCGCATGACTGCGGGTTGACTTTACACATAAGGAGTCAACACTGTTTTATAAGTTGCAATGACAACAAGCCAATTCTTTTTGATTTTTTTATTGATTAATTGTTTGGTCCATAAAACGGTAGGATTTTATTTTAACCTCACCTCGAAATGGTGACGTTCTCAAATGTAATGTCCACAAACCAAAATTATTCACTCAATTTCAATGATTTATTTTTTATATTGCGCAAAGAAACAAGAGAAAGGCGTCGCCAATCGTGTTTTCCTCTAAGACAGGGGTGGGCAATTATTTTCCCCAAGGGGCCACAGAAGATACTTTAAATATTGTTGAGGGCCGGACCAATGGGCTACATTAAATTCTACGCAGTATTCACTTTATGTCTTTTAAAAAAGCAGTAAATTGTATTGTTTTGATATAAATTGGTTGGCATACAAACACAATAAACAAAACACTACTATACTATATGTCTTGTAGTGAGTATATTATCTTACACCAGTGGTGTAGTCTAGTTTATTGTAGACTACGTACACACGGCAACGCAACAAGAATTTTTTTTGGCGGGCTGAAAAAAAATCGCGTACACATGACAACGGATCAGAAACGCGTCGCGTAAAGATGGGAACGGAACACATGGTGAGATTGATGTAATACATATGCCACACCTACATGTGGCGCTGTAAACCACCAAACCACAACCAAAACAATTGTTGCGTGAGGTTATGTCTTGTTCTGGTCACGTGACTGTGAAGGTAAAGTGACGCCATCGTTTTCAAAAAGTATCGGTTTCCTTGTCTACACGACAAGGCGGCGGCGTTGCCAGATGTTTCCATTCTGCAACCCGTTCTCAAAAAGTATCGTTTCAGGGAAGCCAGAATGTCGTTCCCATGTGTACGAGAGGCCGAAACGATAAAAAACTTTATTGGATCAACCTAAATCCACTCCTGTGTGGATGACGCCGTAGTGGGTATACTGCGATGACCCCCAAGCGCGCGCACACATACATACACCGCTGGGGGAGAGTGGTAGAGTGCACAGGGTGAATTTTATCAATGGAGAGGAGAAGAGGAAACTCATTCCCTCCAAATATGTATTTTATTGCAGTTATTTACCCGGTATTTACGAAACAAAATCACCATAGTTAAAGTTCTGTCACAAAACTATATTGTTATGGATCTTTGCACATTTTTAAGTGGGTATACAGAAATCCTGAAGCTTTCCTAGTGGGTATACGGCATATACCTGCGTGTCACGTAGACTACACCACTGTCTTACACCACCAACAGCTGCCACCCACATGGTGCGCATCTACGCACTCACTCACACACACTAACGCTAACGGATGCGGTGCGAATCTTCGACCAGCGACTTTACATATAAGAGTGACAGAGCTTTGCTGTTTAGATAATAAGATAATAAACAGGGAGCAAGATCATGTTGATACTGTTCTTAGTATGGTCATTTGATATAAGCTGCACGCGTTGTGTGGATAGAAGGAGCAGACAAATCGGCTGATCTCTGTGTGTGTAAAAGAGAGATCAATATTATGCATGAGCGTTGATTCTGTCACGCATTGATCAGTGTATGGGAAACTCAGGAAACATTAGGTGCACTGTATTTCTAATTAATCTCACGTGGGCCAGTCAGGGAGGGTGGAAGGGGTACATATGGCCCGCAGGCTGTATAACGCCCAGGTCTGTTCTGAGAGCTACTTCGACAAAAAGAAAATGGTCAAGAGCTATCGTTGTTTTTTTTAAACATTGATTGTCATCGCATTTTTCAAAACCAAACAAATTGAAACGGCTTGTTTTGCCTGAACATACAGTATTTGCTTCCAAAACTCACATTTTGCCATAAACATAAAACAAAATAGTATATAATTCACCTCCATGTGCATAGGTGTATCTACTGCCTTTCTGGTCAAACACCAGCTACTGCATTCAAATTAGCTTTTCCTTTCCTTCACTGGTACATGATTTTGTCACCTTGTTGTCATGTCAGCGTAAGACTTGTCGTCCCAGACTCCACCCCTTTTTTTAAACGCCAGAGATGTTGCTTTGTCCATGTTTTCAGTGCAATAATCAGTCCACTTAAATATATTTCTGTACTTATTTTTCAACTCATGCATGTGGTTATTACAGCTGAGCTCCATGTAATATTTGAAAGGTTAAGCTGTAAAACAAAGTGCATAATTTTCCATCAAACAAATAATTTACAAATTTAAAATGAACAAATTAAAAGTGAGTGCAAATACTGAAATGTGACACTGCATACTTACACATAAAATGTCCCAATATTCAGATATGTATGTATATGTGTTAAAGGGTTTAACTGCCATAAAGGAATTGATGTTCATTTATGTAATTTGATGTTTTATTTACATGTATTTATACAATTTATTTTGTGCTGATTTGTTGTTTTTTGAAATGTTATGTAGGAACCTTATTTTTTACGGATTATTGCGCAGGGGACAAGATTTTCACCATGAGACACGCAAGTTTTTGCTCTACTCGGAGATAAAAGTTCAAAGTTTCTTCAAGTATTGTAATTTTTTTAAATTTGTCTATTTTACACAATATGACGTCATATTGTGTGGCGTGTATATTGGTTTTCAGTCTGATATGTAAATGTGTTTATTGTGTACTTGTTATATGTTTACTTAGTTCGATGGTGGATTTTGATTGTGACGTGGATTAAATCTATCAGTGCAGAAGAACTTTGGCGTGTTGTGTTTCCTGTGATAAAGGCTTTTTTTTTTAAGTCTATCTGAGAAAATTAAAATATTTATTTGTATTTAATGACCTGTTTTTGTTCCATTCTACTTCACTTTCACCGTGGCATCAGTACATTATACATACAGTTCTTCCCTTGATTGTGGCGCATACCATTATCTTGTTTTTTTCTTTAATAGGCACAGTTGTTCTGAGGGACTGTACAGACCAAATTGCCACTTCCTGCATTCCGTGTGAGAAAGGGACATTTATGAGCCAATCTAATGGTTTAAATGATTGTTTCCCCTGCACTTCCTGTGACACAGGTACAGTCACTACTAACAATTTCAAACAGTGGTCTGTAATTAAGAGGCAAACTCTTTACAATATACAGTACTTACCATGAATAATAATAATTATGTTAAATCATAAAGTAATGATGACAATGCAGTTTTTTTTGTTTTCTTTTTAGAGGGTCTCTTTGTCAAACAGGCGTGTACAGCAAAGACTGACACAGTTTGTAATGTTTTAAGTGGCTACGTGTGCAGAAGCTTGTCCGAAGTCACGGGATGTAGCCTGGCAGAGAGACATTCAATCTGTGTTCCTGGTCAGCAGATCAAAGAACCTGGTAAGAAAAATCAAAGACTGATGAATTAGTCATTCTACAATCTGTGGATCTGGGCCCTCAAATGGGTCGCAGGAGATTTTTTTTTGTGTCCCATAACAAAGGATATGCAGAATTTTCCCCAATCTTTTGGTTAAGTTTCATGTCTAGGAATGCAGTTAACAATTACTTTAATAATCGATTATTTTCTGGATTCATCAAGTACTTGTTTGGGCCACAAAACATCAGAAATTTTTGTAAAATGTTGATCAACTTTTCTCAAAACTGTTTTCAAATGTCTCATTTTGTCCACAAACCATTAGTAATCAATTTTAATGATTTCTTAATCATACTGTGTAGCAAAAACAATCATCACGGCCTTAGTTTATATGTTTTAAATGTAATTGCCAATTCAAAATGCTGGTGGATTCTTTCTTAATGACTCCGTTCTTGTGTCCTTCTCATAGGAACCAATGTAACGGATACCGTGTGTGAGAATTGTCCAGAAGGCCATTCTTCTATGGGTGTGAAGTGCACTGCTTTAGAGTAGGACCTTTTTTTTTTTTACAAGATGACTTTACTAGCATATAACAAAATCTAATCAATGATTCTCTGGGAAAAGGAAAAGTCTGACTACATGAGTGAAGAAACGGAACACGTGGAGATACTTCCACACACTATTAACAATACAGACATGCTCTGTGATACAGTATGTGTACAATGCTTAACTGGTGGCCAGACATATACGGCAGACTGCATCAAGTCTGGAAAGGGTGTAGTCACCTTCCACTCTGAAAATGTCTCCATATGCAATTGGAGAGACCTACAGTACAACCAACCAGACCAATGATCCAAATGATGCATGCAGGGCAACAAAAACTATCGTTATTGTGGACATTGCACACACTCTGCTGCTGACACGTGGTACCGTGCAGAACAATGAGCAAGTCACTTTTAAGCAATAGAGAACAAATGACATGATGCCTGGGAAATGCAAATTCCAAGATCTCTGTCTCACCAAAAAAAATGACACAAAGACTGGTTTGACCAAGATCCCAAAAAAAATCACTTGTCCAGATGCAGAGCGTGCTGCACATCAATAAAAATGGACGCCGTGGGCAACATGGCATTACAAGTTGACCTCCCATCTTAACCTGTGCCAGCACATTTGGTCCTTGAATTTGGGGAACTGGTCCTGGAAAGTTCTTGAATTTGAAGAAGAAGGTTTAAAGATCTTAAAATATCATAGACTTGAATGGGCTTATTTTAAGTGGCTGAGGGCCTGTACCCACAAGAACGAGTTTCGAGAATGAGAATCCACAAAGATTTTCTATTGTATTGGCTTTTAATTTACACCCATGTTTTGGGAACTTGCGGAAAAAAAGCCCCACATGCGATTTTGTGTATACAAGTAATACACAATTTAGGTAAAATGATGATGTCGTAGCCCCAAATGTCTTTTGCTCTAGCATTTGGTGTCTCCATCTCCATTGTCATCTTCTTTGTCTTTGTACCCAGAGTGCATATCTGATGTACATGCTCCTTAACTTTGTGTATTTCTGTGGTGCACAACAATGCCACATACAGGCCTGGCATATATACTGCAGCATTTAGATTTACAGGATGTGTTCATGAGTGTGAAGATGTGAATGAATGAAAAAGCATCTCATAACTGTATTTTGACTGAGTGCACATGTGATAACTTGTAATCAGTGGTGCAACTGTGATTTATGTGGCATCACGTGTATAGAATTAACTAATGCTATTAGAAATATGTGGACTTGTGTAACGACATGTAGGCTTTACATGGGGAAAATCGTGTGTGATTTTTAACGTGTTCATTGGAAAAATGCAATTTATTTATTTGTTACTATTAAATATTTTGTGTGACAGATATTGATATTTATATTAATGTAATTAACTATTTGCAAAGGAAGTCCATCACAGAGAACTAAAGCAGTCTTTCACTCTTCTTATGTTTACAGTGAAATATATTTCCAGGACTTGAGTAATGATTTGGTCCAACCCGAAGACTCGACTAATGACGTGGTCCAACCCGAAGACTCGACTAATGGCATGGTCCAACCCGAAGACTCGACTCATGACGTGGTCCAACCCGAAGACTCGACTAATGACGTGGTCCAACCTGAAGATTCAAGTAACGACTGGGCCCAACCCGGAGACTCCAGTAACGACGTGGTCCACAGTAACTCAGCGAAAAATTATGATTTGAGTTACCATGACTTATTGTACCTACCTCTTTTAATAATTGTCTCGCAGTTGTTTAGCTACTTCTTGTAAATCTTTGCTTGGTGTCAAAAGTCAAATAATATTATTTGACTATCAGGCAGGGGAATAACAACAGCAATAATATTGAGAAACTACATTCATTTGCAGACTCTTCAGATTAAGCCACTTTATTGCTGCCCTCTGACAGCATCTCAACAGGCAACAGGTTTTTGAGCTAATGCCCTCCCCCAGAACACTGAGTCTCTTGTGATTAGCCGGCTACCAAGCGCATTCTCACTCGCTTGTGATTGGCCAGCCACGAGCGGACTGACTGCTCCACGGTGCTTTGCCCCCCCGAACCGCAGCAGTGTCAGTTTAAGTGCCTCCGTGGTTTAATTTACCCGAATGTGGAAGATACAAAATAACAATATTATGGATCATATACAATAAACAATTTTAGTATAAACTGTTCCCTATTCAAAAGTAATACACGCCGATCTCTGCCTGCCGCAGTCAGTAGTTAGCATAGGAACGCTCGTGCTAACCCGAGCTGAAAGACACTCGCCGACACAGCAGTTTGCTTGTAAACAGCATCACATGGAGCTGAGACACACACTCACTCTCACTCACTCACTCACTCAAATCTCTACCACTGCTGAGACAAACAGAAAAGGTGAGCACACACGCTGCCTTTCAAATGCGGCTGCAGTTAGCCGTCATTAGCTATTGTTATACAAGACAAGAAGTGACTGCTACAAACAAACAGCATTTCAGGAAGCTTAGCTGGGATATTACTATCAAAAATTAAAGATATCCACTCTGCTCTTCTTTCCTCATTAGACTGAGACTATGAATTGTCTGGTTGTATGAATAGCCCTTTTTTCTCAGAAGTGACTGAAGTGTTTATTGTGAGACTTTAGTGATGTTTAGATGTAGGTCATAGATGTTTATAGTGTCTTTTAGTTGTTTTAGTAGTTATCCTCATGGGATTCAAAATGGCTGTTAACAACACATTTGTGCCATTTCAATCTATTTTAGACATCATTCTCCAACTGTGTAACAAATGAATATTTATAATAAACAGCCCATAACATGACTCTGCTAAAATGCTGTTGCTGATTTGTATTGACATCTTTACTGTCTGTGCATAGAGACAAATGCAATACATAAGATTTTTGGATTGTACTGAATTTCACATTTTTATTTGTTCGATATCTGACCCAGTCATTTTGCTGATTGATGTAAAGTGAAATATTGTGCTGTGGTCTGAAGAGTCCACGTTTCAAATGTCCTCCAGGCTGAAGAGGCGTGTTAGTGCCCATGGCATGGGAAACTTGCACACGTGTGAAGGCACCATTAGTGCAGAAAGGTACATAGCCAGTCATTTAAGCATGTCTTTTTCAGGGAAGTTCCTGCAGCCAAAATCTTCCTGCTGCAAATTCAGTAAAGTTACCATTCATGTCGGCAGTAATGACACCAGATTACGCCAATCGGAGGTCACTGTATGTCAACTAATTTCTCTGATGAGCAGAAGAGATGATGGTGGGAGGAAATAGGCAGACACTGTCTGTTCACTGCAAAGTGAATGTGTTCTAATATCCAGTTCTAACCTACTGGGTGCCACTCCATTTCCTTTGTAGGGAACAAAAATGGTGAAACAGACATTTCCCGGCTCAGTTTAATTTGAAATTTCTCAAAAAACGGAACAGTAAAATTTCCAGTATGGCAGGAGTCATAGATGCTTAGTGTCAAAACATAGCTGCGAGGAAATATGCTTTCAAACGTGTACACAGATACGGTGGTCTGAGGATTTTATTTTGAAAACCGGACGTCGATGTCCTTAAAATTAGCTCCATTACAGGCTTTTTACAGTTAAACCCTCGCTCTGATGAATCTAGCTACAAATAAATGAGTACAACACACGTAGCACATCTCCTTCGTAATGCAAAACATGGGCTCCGTATATTGTCCAGAATCACTTTTGTGTTCCCTCCACGGTTCTCCCCCTGTGACTCAGGCAGCCCTGCCCGGCCGTGAGTCCATCCAGTGGCGTAATGTTAGAATAACAGGCCCTTGTACACGCATTGACAACACAAAATGACGTAATACATGTTTGCCTATGCTAAGTTTCACTTTAACGACTGCTATTTGTATTATCATCTTAACTAATTTACCGACGTTTTTCTTCGATTGACGTGTTGTCTGAACATGTCCGTGTCGCTTTTGTTTGGTAAGTCTTACATAGATGCTAGCCCCTCTCCGAGGAAGTTAGCATTAGCCTAGCCAAGCTAAGCTAATGCTAATTCAACTTCAACAGCTAAACACTTGTTTTTTTTCCCTGCTGTCGTAGGGGTTCTAGTTGGCTTCACGGTACCGGGGATGTGTTGCCGAGAAAAGGAGTACTTGGCTCGTGACGGACAGTGCTGCCCGATGTGCTACGAAGGTACAACGCACAATCGTTTGGACGCTTCTTTAATCTCCACCCACGACTGGAGGGAAGAGAGACAGCGTGCATTAACAAAAGACTTTGTGCACACCATACACGTAACTGCACTTAATATGACTAGCGACCTGACGATTATTTTAATAATCGGTAAATCTGTCGATTGAAAAAATGGTTTGGTCCAAGAAATGGCAGAAGCAAATGGTGATCGGGGGTTTCCCAAACCTAGAGTCAGGGCGGGCAATGAGCCATTTGAAAAGTAAAACTATATCTTAATAGTAAGTCATATTATGACAAAACAAGGTTGTAAGTCAAAATTATGATTACACATATTTTTACTTTTCAAGTGGCAGAAACTGGCTTCATTACACCACAGCGGTTTCTAATAGCATTTTTTTCCCCAATTACAACATGAAATGTGTAAAAGAACAGTCCTGCTGACGAGAATGGGACTGTAATAAACAAATAATAAAACACTATATGCTATGGTAGTCAATAACAGTGAAGTTTACAGTAGATGTATCGACACTACATGCAAAGTTTGCAAAATAAAATATAAAAAGAAAGATAAAAAAATACTCTGCATAGTAATAAATAATAGTACATTGTCATAAAAGCAGTAAATATAAAAAATGGAAAAGACTTTGACACAGCTGATCTTCAATACAGTACAATATAACAATAGAATTCTTTTTTTTCTGTCTTAACTATCATTATATTATTATGTATGTTCATTTTTTAATCAAAGTAAGGCTTTTTTATTTTATTTTTTTTATTCATATCACATACACACATATATGTATATATAGTTTTCTTTGTGGTTGTCCAGCGCCCCAGGTGACCACCCAATTGTCATAAAAGCAGTAAATATAAAAAATGGAAAAGACTTTGACACAGCTGATCTTCAATACAGTACAATATAACAATAGAATTCTTATATTATTATCATTATATTATTATGTATGTTCATTTTTTAATCAAAGTAAGGCTTTTTTATTTTATTTTTTTTATTCATATCACACACACACATATATGTATATATAGTTTTCTTTGTGGTTGTCCAGCGCCCCAGGTGACCACCCATATTGCTTGAGAGCTGGATCTGCATCAAAATGATGGTGTCCTCAAATGTTTTATCCACAAATTATTCAATTTTAATGATTTATTTGTTATACGGAGCAAAGAAACTGGACAAGAGTGAGGTGTTAGAATAGAGACAATTATACGGTAATTCTAAATATACAGTATTTCTTTTCTCCTTCTCCCTTAAAGAAGAAATCAAGAGCCCACAACATGACTTAGCTAAAAAGGCTGGTGCTGATTTTTATTGACATTTTACAGTCTGCATAGTGAAGCATATAGGAGTTTTGGACTATATTTTACATTTTAGTCTGTCAAATATTCAATCCACTGATATTGACCAGTATCGGACCGATACTGAGTATCATATCAGCTCATCCCTATTAATTGCGATATCACGATGGAATATTATAATATTATAAAACAAATATTTTAAGCTGATATTGCCCACCTGTTTTTTTGTCTCTAGACTGAACCCCTCTTGACCAGACTAGACGCTCACTGGCCCCCACGTTATTTGAGTTTGACACTGTGTTAGAGGCTCACGTCTTCTGCTGGGTCTGTTAGGTTCAAGTGTCCATTGTGAATATTATCCACATTTTACAATTCAACGTGTGCACTCCAACGTTTGTGGTATTATCCTCAGGAAAAACACTACGTACAGTTGAGCACTGTTGCAGCTCAGAGGACAACAAGCCTGTCTTCACTGGGGCTTTGTTTTAGCGAACAGCTGACGGCAGATAATGGGGCCAAGAACGGAAAGCTACAGTTTTTTAGGTCACAGAACTTGCAGGTCACAACCCAGTTACCACAGAAGTGAAAAACATGAGGAGGATATGATGAAACATGTAACTGTATTCTGCAAAGAAACCACATAGGTGCTAACACCCTCAGAAATCACACTTTACGCTGTCGGTCTCTTACCTCATTCTTCCCAGTTGCTCTGCAAGTCTCACCCGACTCATGTCGCACATCTTCTCATCACACATTCTTGTTCCTAAACCGCATATATACACAGCGTCCATATATACGTATATATCCGTATAAATTGTGTTCTTTGAGCACACGTGCGACCCAAGGACAGTGAAGGTGAACTCTGAAGTAATTTCCGGAAGGAGTACAGGACGTTACGTAGAAGTTACACAGACATGGGTTAAAGAAATACCACGACGAGCATTGCAAATAATGAGATGGATTCTTTTTTACAATAATAATAATCATAACTGTATTCCGTTAACTATTTTCTTTATGTTTCAAATGAAATTAGTAATAATACAGCCGTTAAAGAGCATGAACAGTATTTTTTTCTTGTATAGCCTGGGGACTTCTGTTTATTTAATTATTCAATGATGAACAACTACAGATTCATTCAAGAGTTCACTTGGTTTACCCACAGATGGGTCAGAGGAGATTTTTTTGGGGGGGTCCCCAAACAAATTTGCAGGATTATCATCTTTCAGTTAAGATTTTTATGAACACGTTTGAAAATAGCATCCCTAAAATGAGGTTATAATTCATTCACAAATTAACATTTCTTGAAAGTGATTCATTTACTAATAATATTGACACATTATATACAAATTTTAACCTTTTAACAATTGTTTATCATCTTTAAAGTGTAACATAATCCCCGAACCACTTTTGAAAACCAGTGGTTCACTGGTACACACCTTTGTCAAACACTTTTCTAGTCAGTGCTTGATGTCACAGACTCCATCCCATTTTTTTAACCACAGAGCTCTCAGCCCACTTTCTAGCATTTTTCAAAATCAGGCGGACAGAAATAGCCTCACAACAGCGGGTTTAGTTACCATTTAAATGTGGGTCCCCTTATAGAAAGTTTAGCAAACATTAAATTAAATGGCTTTGAATTGTTCTCTTCTACTTCACTGTTACCACGGTGTCAGCATATTATATACAGTATACATACTTCCCTCGACTGTAATGCATACAACACTTTTTGTTTTTTTCTTTAATAGGCACAGTTGTTCGGAAAGACTGTACACAACAGGTTGGAACGCGCTGCGTCCAGTGTGAGAACGGGACATTTATGAACCAACCTAATGGTCGAAATAATTGTTTCCCCTGCACTTCCTGTGTCACAGGTACAGTCACTCTTTAAAAAAATTCAAAAAGTGGTCTGTAATTAAGAGGTAAACTGTACAGTGCCTACCATGAATAATAATAATAATTATGTTAAATCATAAAGTAATGATGACGCTTTTTTTGTTTTCTTTTTAGAGGGTCTCTTTGTCAAACAGGCGTGTACAGCAAAGACTGACACAGTTTGTAATGTTTTAAGTGGCTACATGTGCAAAAGCTTGTCCGAAGTCACAGGATGTAGCCTGGCAGAGAAACATTCACTCTGTGCTCCTGGTCAGCAGATCAAAGAACCTGGTAAGAAAAATCAAAGTCTGATGAATTAGTCATTCCAGAAAATCTGTGGATCTGGGCCCTCAGATGGGTCGCAGGAGATTTATTTGTGTCCCATAACAAAGGATTTGCAGAATTTTGTATATATTAGGGTTGCAACTAACATTATTTTCGTAATTGATTATTCTTTTGATTACTTTCTCATTTAGTCAAGTTCTTGTTTGGGCCACAAAGCATCAGAAAATGCTGAAAAATGTCGATCAGAATTTTCCAAACCTTAAAATGACAGTGCTCTCAAATGTCTCATTTTGTCCAAAACCCAAAAGTAATCAGTTTTAATGATTTGTTAATAATACCGTTTAGCAAAGAAACCAGAAAATAGTCACATTCAACAAGCAGAAAACTGATTACAGATGATTAATTTAGTAATTCATTAATCATTGTGGCCCTAGTGTGTATGTTTTAAATATCATGGATAATGGTTGTACTGTTATTCAAAATGCTGGTGGATTCTTTTGTAATAACTCTTGTATACTTGTCATAGGAACCAACGTGATGGATACTGTGTGTGAGGATTGTCTGCATGGCTATTTTTCACTTGATGGTGTGAAGTGCATTGCTTGGACAATGTAGGCCTTTTTTTATTTTTACAAGATGACTCTACTAATAGCATACAAAAAAATCTAATCAATGATGCCCTTGGAAAAGGAAAAATCTGATTACATGAGTGAAGAAACAGAACAAATGGAGAAGCTTCCACATGGACACTGCATGGTACAGTAAACTATTAACAAAGCAGACATGCTCTGTGATATGTGTACAGTGCTGAAGTGGTCCAGTTGAGTTTGGTTTTTTATAAGCCCGGCTAACACCAGACTTCAACAAGTCTGGAAAGGGCATAGTCACCTTCTCCTTTCAAGAGGCGTGACCAACGAATGTAGATGAAAATGCCTCTGTACGCAATTGGATACACGTACAACTGATGAGAGCAATGATCTGCGTGTGAAAAGTAAGGAAAAACGTGCCTGAAAAATGAAAAAAAGTTCTCTAGCTGTGATTAAGGCTTGTTAAATAAAATCTATAATAGGCTTTAAGTTTAGCAGGTTCCCTTATAAAAAATATAAATAAATATAATGAAATTGAAAAGAACGTTTCAGGGCCCCTGGACAGTTTTTGACATCCTAAATAGACGGGTCATTGAAAGTGCAAGAAAAAATTTAAATTGATATTTAGGTAAATGTCTCCCTTGTTTGTTACGACGCCACCTGTGTAGACTAGGCCAACGCACAACAAACATCGAGTCATAATTACTAGTGGTGCTGTGGACGCTGTGCACCGTCTTGTTTTTGTGAGGTTCCAGAACAATGAGCGAATGACATTGAACAAGGAAGAGCAAATTATGTGATGTCAGGGAAATGTCAATTCCAAGATACGTGTCTCACCAAACAGAATTACATGAATACAAAGACTGGTTTGCCCAAGATCCCAAGGATAATCGTTTGACCAGATGCAGAGTGTCCTGCAAGTCAATAAGAGTGCACAACATTGGCCAAGTGGCTCTTACAAGTTGCCCTCCCGTCTTAAGCTGTGTCAGCACATTCAGTCCTTAAATTTGAGGGAATTGATCCTTGAAAGTCCTTGACAAATCCTTGCCATTAAAATGTCTTTTTTTTAAAGACGATTTAATGTATTTTAAGTTTCTAAGGGCTCGTACCCACAAGAACGAGTTTAGGCGAATCCACAGAAGTTTTTTCTCGGCTCCTTAATTCCAGTTACGGACAGTCCTACAACTTCAAAATACCAAAATATTTTAGGCCATGCAATGCTTCCAAAAATGTGGCAACAGTTTGAGTAAGGCTTTTTTATATTCCAACAAGGACTGTGCCCCAGTGCACATAGCAAGAACTATAAAGACAAAGTTTGACTAGTTTGGTGTGGTATTTCTTCAGGATCTCAACCCTACCAAGCACCTTTGGGATGAAATGGAACAGAGATTGCAGGCCAGGGCTTCTGGTTCAACATCAGAGCCTGACCTCATCAATGCTTTACTGAATGAATGGGCACAAAGAAGAAAATCTTGAGGAACGTGTTCCAACAAGTGTGGAAGCTGCTATAGCTACAAAAAGGGACCAACTCCATATTAAAGTCCTTTTGATTATGCCAGGACAGTCCCTGTTGGAGTAATGGCTGGGCATCTCAATACTTTTGTCCATATAGTGCATCTTATTGGTTTGTGACACAGATTGATGTTTAATTTGCATAGGAATTCCATCACAGAGAACTAAAGCAGTCTTTCACTCCTCTTTTCTTGACAGTTGCTCAGAGCCCCACGAGATGATCCGAGCTGGAGACTCGCGTAACAACGTCGTCTGCAGGAATTCATCAAAAAATAGTGGTTTGAGCTACCATCACTTATTGTATCCACCTCTTTTAATGTTTGTGTTGCAGTTGTTTACTTATATTTTCTAACTCTCTGCTTATAGTCAAAAGTCAAACAACATTAAGTAGATATCAGGCAACTGAATGATAACAACTACTAATACTAGACAATTCCCTTGCGGGAAATCGCGATAGTGATGCAGTGTTCTGTGTGCATGGTTCAGATGTGTGTGTGTGTGTCTTTTGAATCAAAACTTTGAGTATTTTCTTGGAAAAAACCTTTAAAACTTTTTTCAATTCACCCTGCTCAGCTCATGTGAACCAGCTTTAGCTAAAAGTATGCCAAACCAGTACATGTTTGGAAATCATATATTTTTTGCTTAAAAATGTAAGCACACTAACATTTGGTTGGAAATAACCTTTACAAGTATGAGTATTCAGACAGTAATATTTTAGTTGAAATGCACCTTTAAGATGTCACACATTAGCTAATGTGTACCAGGTGTGTGTGTGTCGGAGACACCGACAGCTGCATCCAAAGTTGCTGCAGAGTGAGGACCAAAAATCGTATAAAACCTACAAAGTGAGGACATTTTGACAAAGTGGGGACATTTTGACAAAGTGAGGACATTTTGACAAAGGGCTAGGAAATGCATTATGTGTGTGCGTGTGTGTGTGTCACAGAGACACAGAAAGCTGCATCCAATTAAGGTTGCCGTGGTGATGACGCCAAAATGTGTGCGCGTGCCTGCGTGTGTATCACAGGGAAATCAGCGAAACCCCAAACAACTCACTGTAAAATAAAAACCAAAGATATCGTGGGCTTCCTGAGACCCACCTGAACCAGATGGTGTAAAATTTGTGCAGATATGTTTAAAAATGTGGCCACAGGAGTGAGAGAAACAGTGCTTTAGTCTGAGATTTTGCAAAGACTAAGGTAGAATCTATAATGGAGGAGAATGGGGCAAAAACGAGATTTGTTTTCGTTCTGAGCCTCACTGTTTCTAAAGTATACGTCTGTCAGCTTCCAAAGTTACATCACAAGAACCCCAACAAATATTCCCACGTTTTGATGTATTTTTTTATGTCTGTGGGACCAAAGGGTTGGGATTTACAGTGAGTTGTTCCTGAAAGTTTTGGAGTTTGTCTTTTTTAAAATTTAAATGGCGTCTCCAGCTGAAAGTATGCCAGAGCAGTTGATGTTTAAAAATGGTTGAAAATTTGCAAATTGTCTCGCCTCCTCCAATGCATTCTCTATGGGAAATTCTTTCGTGAATAACTTTGCGATGGAGAGGAATAAATAATAGCAACAATTATTGATAATAATATTAATAATAATAGGCCGAGTCCGATCGAGCCACACGTTTTGATATATTATTTGTTGGTGTCCAATAAAGTGTGACTGAATTATTAGCGACCGAAAACCGTACGGAAGAAAAATAATAATAAGAAAAAGCGCAACAGAATAAACATCTGCATGACTAATTATTGAGAAACTACATTCATGTGCAGCTCTTCACCTTCAGTCATTATTACAAGCAAACAATTTAATATTGCCTGCATTAATGTGCAAATTTCAAATGAGATTTTTTGATAAAAATAATAAAAAACAGACAACATTTAGGGCAGCAGTGTAAATCAGAATCATGAGGTTCCTCTGCATGAGGAGGCTCTGACTATATGCATCAGGCCTGAAACATCGATTAATTGATTTATTATTTGATGACCAAATTCATCGTCATCTATTTTTGTAATCAATAAGTTTTCAACTTCTTAAATGTAAATATTTTCTGGTTTCTTTTGCTTCAAGAATGAACTAAAACTGAATCATTTTCTGACATTTTATGGACCAAACCGTTACTCGATTAATCAAGAAAATAATTGTTAGTTGCAGCCCTAATGTGCACTGAGCTTTAATTAAAAAACAGCTACTTTACCTCCAGTTGGTTGTCGATGTTTTTTTTTTTGTAGTTAGCCCCGAGAAATTTAAAAATGGCTTAAAATGAAAAAAAAAAAAAAATTTAAATGCACATAAGGAAAAATCATCAGCGCACTGCTGCATCCCTCCACGACATTCTGTATCTCTTTGCTAAATAGACCTGTTAAGTTATGCAGACACTGACTGAAGAACATCTTTGCATTGTTCACTGACAGCTTTGCAGAAATAGACGAGTGGGCTTATTAAAAGCCAAGACGAGACAGTTCTCCTCCAGAATGCACTGAAGTTACAACATTAGTGTCGTCCTGATAGTAGTGCCGACATGAAACAAGTCCAGGATGTACTGAGACCAAACCATGATCACAGTTGTTTTTGTTGCACTTGAAAAAATGTTTATTATTAATATTATCAATAAATACAACATAATGTTGATCTTGCAAACATAGTTTTGCCTAGAACTATAAGAAACATGGACCACAGCTTTTTTTTTTTTTCTTGTTACTTTATTGAAAATTTTAATACTGCAGAATTATTTTTGGCTTGTTAATAAAATGACAGTGGATCCACCAGAACGGATGTCTCATTTGTTATATTCACACCGTACAAGTGCATTTGATCGTTACACAAGACAGAGGTTGATTCAATGTTTATTTCATTTAACTTTAAATACTTTAAATATAATATTAGTGGTAACTGAAACACCACAAATTATTTAACTTTCTACCAGTTTGAAGGTTGTGAGATTTATCATTATCTATGTGAAAGACACTGGAACTTCAAAACTGTGCTCTCCTGACCTCTAGTGACTGTAGTCAGTATTCCATGCCAGTATTATTATTTGAAAAGCCATTTAGTTCATAGAAGGAAAATACCAACATTAAAAACAAAACCTTGTTTGCAGTAGATATAACTATTATAATTGCATATCTAATATAATTTAGAACTTATTCTTCAAATTGGTGAAAAAACATTTTTAACCTGCACAACTCAGTAATTTTTTATTATTATTATTATCATCTATAAAAGTAAAAACCTTTTATTAAAAGAAATGCTCTTTTGTAAAGTAATTTTTTTTAAGTGTGGTTTTTTGATGTTCTGAAAAACTATTTTACCCATAGACAGGTTAACCAAATAAGACAAGCTAAAATAAATTTACATTGTTACAGCAGTAAAGGGAAAGTAATAAATAATGAACATGCATTTCCACATCCACTAATGTACAAATAAGAAGATATTGACAATTAAATTTATACAAAATAGAATAGACTATATAATACATACAGTAAGTGACCAGAGTATATACAGAATGGGCTTAATATTTACAGCGTAAACCAGGATTGGATTTACACCAAATCTGTGATAACATAAGAACATGTACATTTTTTTTTGTTGCCGTTACACCACCTCTTCCAAATGTAAACTGAAGTTAGTGTGTGTTTGTAAACTGCTCACTGTCCCGGCACCGAAAAGTTTCAAAGGAAATCGACATTTTTACATCACAGCACACAGGAGTCATCGATCCATACAACTCATACAACCACAGTACTAAAAACATGAAATGTCCCTTTAAAGTGAACTATGTTTATGTATGGCCGGCTCAAACTACAGCATTTTAACTTTTAATGGCTTGACTCACTACGTGCATTAGTGTCCTCTTGAAGTAGTTTACTCATTAGCCAGCAGGTGGCGCTTTAAAACTGTATTGTTTGGACCACTTAGATCCATAATTGTATTTATTCTGTTGTGGCCTAAGTTTGAGTTGACCTTGAGGGCATTTTTATTTTATATGTCACATGTACACAATATGTTCACGAAAATTTGAAAATAAACAAATAAAATAAAAACACAACCCCCTCAGTTGTATTTTTGACCGCTCTATTTAACGTAAATGTCCAGAGCAACATAATTATTAGCTGATAGGACTGTGCTGTCATACTAAACCTGACTTGATCTTTGTGTTAGATCAGTGGTCTTCAAAAAATTTGTATTTTTTTTTTTTTTATTTGTTTCACTTTCTTTGCACTCTACACATTTCTGATTTTCCTCCAAGTACCACCAGAGGAAGCTTGCGTAACACCGGTGGTACGTGTACCACAGTTTGAGAACCATAGTGAACCATAGATAAAGGACAGTGAGGTGACACGACAAAACCCTCCCAGTAACTTCCTGGGGCCAGACGTGGTTGATTTAAATATTAATTTATAAAACACCTGTATGCTGAGGCAGACAAGCCCGTTATAAACAGAGGGTCAGGTGAGTAATTAGGATTACGGTAACCATAGTGAGTCATGAGGGACTCTACTAAGTTACACAGATTTTGCACAAGACGTTCGACTTCAAAGTAAATGCACTCATCCGCTCCAGAACGCCACGTATTTTATTTTAAAAGGCTCAACAGGAAATAGTAAAGTTTCTCAACCCACTTTGACGACTCCTTTGCCAGCAGAGCGGCCGACAATGTTGGCTAAACCAAGGGAACTTTAAAAGTAGCTCGACAAGTTTACTTCGGACCAAAGGTTACTCCGGGTCGGGTTTTTTAAACTTTTATTTTTATTTGCGACGTCAACGCGTGAAACTGCGAGTTTTCAGGCCGGTCCAGTCCAGTCCAGTTCCGTCCAGTCCAGTCAGCGTGTGGCGCTGTAGCAAGGAGGAGGAGGAGGCAAAGCAGAACCGTGCCAGGATGTATATGCTGGACTCGAACGGATCCGTAATGGACGTGTACGCCGATCGGGTGAAAATTAAAGCGCACTACTGTGGGTGAGTGAAAGCTGTGGTGAATAAGTGGACACACACACACACACACACACATAGAGGGACACAGGTGTGTTAGCTGGCTGCTAATGAGGATAAAAGGAAACACCTGTGGAGCGAGTCTGACCTTTCACTGTGCTTTTCTGGTCAGGTCTGTCCTGCACACCTGACAACACTCACAATAATGATGCTGTGGCCTTACCTTGTGTTTTAAATAAAGTTTATAATGATAATAATGACTAGGAATATAGTGGCTCTATGCTCTTTTTTCCTGGGGTGTCATTTTGTCACAATAGAAAAGGTTACAGGTGTGATGCTGCGTTCCATTTACATCGGAAATCGGATGTTGGAACTGGGAGCGACGTCACCCCCAAAGTTCACCTCATTTCAGTGGAGAAGTTGTGGAAAAAAAAACGTAGACACAAATGCACTGTTGTGACGTCATTTTGTGGTCTCCCACATTTTAAAAATCCAGGCAGATTTGAAAATTCTCTAGTGTGGGACAGGCTTAAAAAGAAGGACAAGCTTGAAGATAAACCCCTGCTGATGAAAACACAACTTCTCAGGCACTGTCGCCGTAGATCGTTGATGAAGATGACTGTGTTTATATCACTGACATCACCACGTGGCACTGAGTTTTAAGTTGAAGCGATTGTAAACCTGTCACTGTGTCACATGTTCTTCAACTGGCTGGCATGTTGGTGCACGCTGACATACTGTGCAGCACCTTTCCCCATCATGTCACCACCACACTGTGGGGCTGATTCGTGTTATGCTGCCTCATATTTTGTCTCTACTATCTCTTCATACTCACTCGCTCGTCTTCTATCGCTCTATCCTCCACACGAGTTCAGTTGCAAAATGAACTCCATGCCGGTTCATGAAATCAAAAGTTCACATATGTCCCCTCATACCAGGATCTTGCGAGCTGTCCTCTCATATGTGCCATGCTTTGTTTTCCTCTAAACTAGAACATAATTTACACAATTGACATCATGTTCTATTGAAGAAGACCCGGAATTAGTGATTGCGACTATTAACTCCTCAGGAAAATGCGAAACGTTGGTTCATTTTACCATAGACCTTGATTCAAACTGAGTTCTCTTTGCAACCAGTGGAGTCACCCTCTGGTGGCTAACTGTGAGTGCCATCCTACCTAATGGATTTCATTTTTCAAACCATAAGACCACATTTTTACATTCAATCCATGCTCCATACATAGCCTCAAGGCCCATTCATTTTGGATTGGACTTATTGTCATATTGATATTGCATGCTCTGATTTATGTTTTTATTATTTGTGCTCATTTTACAATACATCTGTGATTATCACAGCATTGGTGTTAACAATGTTGTATTCAGGACTATCACTTTTTGGTGATGTTGGGCATCCATTCTGCAAAAACTACTGAGTATACCATTTCAGTCTAGTGAGGTCAGGTCAGAATACCAAGTACCACCCTCAGAAATACATATTGGCCACCCATACAGAATGTGAAATTCCTTTGACCTATAAGCTGGATTAACTGTTACGAGGTCCACAGTTTACTGAGCGTGGTATTCACTGGCATCTTATAATTAAGAAGGTCAGAAAAAGGTTCTGCAGACTAAAATATCAAAGCCAGCAGGTTTATGTATCTACTTCCAGTAGCATGAGCTTAAAAAAAGAAAAAGTCCTTTGCCAGAAGTATATACGTTATAAAAGGCTAATTCTACGAATAGTAAGATCACTTGACCTTTAAAGGCAGTTGACGTCGCTCTGGATTTAATCATCCATTACCTTGTCTCCTTCCTTTATTTTTCCTTTTGTCATCTGTCATCCATGGTGTCCTCACCTTTTGCACATTGTGATGTCAAGGTTATAAGGAAGTTACTGTATGTCACAGTGTAGTACACCTTGAAACCACTGTTTTTGCTCTACTGCTGCCAAGTCTGGTAAGCTTGTCTCCAGTAAATCTTGACAAAGGCTCTCAAACACCAAAGTTACAAAATAAAACTTTCTGACGGAGGCAGCAGTGGATCAACAACTCCTGTGTGTACTGAGTTTCTTTATGGATGCTGGTACAGGAATGTGATTCAACACACTTCATATTCCAGTTGAAAAAGGCTGTATTAAGCCGCATAACATATTCTTAAGTGAGGGTACACTTAAACTGGCGTGGATATTATGAGATGAGGCTTTTGTTAAGTGGCTAAATGTTTTCTCTGTGTCCCATGTGTGTTTCATGATGGTTGTCGCTCTAATAGTATTGTAGCTCCAATAATGTGTCAGTACCAATTACCATGCACACTTTAAACAACCGGAATTTCCATTTTAAGTCTACCAGTGCCGTGTTCACTTTTCGCAAACATTCACAAACCAGTGGGTCTGTGGCTAAATATCAATAACAGAGGCTGCCACAATCATCCATTCATCCTCAACCTCGTCATAATTTCTGTGGCAGCATCATTCAGCTTTAACAGCCTTTAACAGAGCTGCAAACCCTCAGAGCTTGTGGGTATCAGACTAATGGCTGGGTTTATTTCGTGCACAAACATTACTCTGGCAAATGAAAACACACAAATGAGCAGTTGGTTTTAATGGAGTTTCACAGCCTAAGGTTATAAATAAAAATTTAGTTATAGTTGTTAAAAAAACAAGTCACACTGTGTTAGAACCAAGCGTACAGTGAATTGTGCGGTTTGGTATGCAGGAGGTGAGCAACGGAAACACTTGGTTAGAGGGTTCAAAGATCGACATGCTGATCCTCAGGTCTGTGCACTTGTACATGACCAGTTACTTAGTGTGCCGAGCGCTTTTCTAAATAAACACTCGGCAAACAGAGCAAGGGTTAGAGCGCTGCCTCCACTGAGACGGAGCAGGAGGAGACCCATGGTGGAACTCATCATATGTCCAGTTATACTGTATGTCATTTCTAAGAGTCACATGCAAAGAAAGTATAATAATAAAAAGTAATCAGTGTATTTGTCACAGCATCACTATCCTGAAATCTGAGTTAATTTGGTTACCTGGCCAATACTGTATGAATGTGAGGTAATGCTCAACTGACTCATCTACATCAAGGCGTGACCCCCTTGGTGTGTGTTTGTGTGTTTGTGTATGACATTGATTTGTGTGGGAGTTGAGTGTTTGGAGCACTTCCTGCTGTGAAGCAAGCTGTCTCTGCTCCACCTTATCAGAGTCCAACAAACTCTTGGCCACACACACCCAGAAGCCCGTCACACACACACACGCAGCTGAGCGATGATGGTTGATGTTTAAGCTCAGCATGCACACCCTTCTTTAAAATCTTCAAGTGATAAGAATAATTGAAGGCCAGAATTGATATGAAATTCGGCCACTTGTGTGTTTTCTGTTTCACTTCAGCACTATCTAATGGTGAGGGTTTAAGTCCACTTTCACGTGAGCTTAATTTCTACAGCACATTAAAGAACAACCACGGTTGACCAAAGTGCTTTACACAGTTAAAGGCACAGCAACAAGGTGTAAAACATTGCAGCATAAATTTACAGCAGTAAAATAGTGAAATAATTAAATGGTAAAAATATAGGTAGAAGTGGCCGAGGAGAAGAGGTGGGTCTTTTCAAACTAATTTAAAATGTTCAATGTGGTGGGGCAGATTTAATTTACATAGGTAAATTGCTCCAGAGTTTGGGGGCAGCTACAGAAATGGCTTGAACGCCCTGAGTTTTTAGTCGGGTTTTTGGCACATCCAAAAGCAACCTAGTATTAGACCTCAGAGCCTGGGGTAGTGTGTGGAAAAAACAAGGAGTTCAGAGAGGTGAGATGGTGCCAAACCATTAAGAGCTTTAAAAAAATCATTCCTAAAATGAATAGGAAGCCAGTGAAGGGGGCGCAACACAGGTGCGATGTGGTCTCTGTACGGTTTTAAAACAGTGTCTGTCTCTATTCTGCACAGTCTTTTTAAAAAGGTATAATATTAATATTAAAGACTTCTTTGGATTCATTCACTGTTAAAAATGTAGATCAGTTAGTACTTTCCTCAACTCAAAAGGTCATCTCTCACCCAGTTTGAGAAATCCACGTTGTCAAGTGCAAGACAGTGAACATCAATATTCTTTTTGTGAAATTGTCATGTGTTAATGCCGTTAACGTCTGAACGAGGTCTGCGACCAAAATCATGATACAAACGTGTCGTTATACAGAACAAGGGTTAGGGTTTTAATTCCACAATATACATGAAAATCACAAAATTATTATCAGAGGTTTTGTGACAAGTGGACGTAATGGAAAACAGAAGGCTCACTTAAAAATATCTCAGTCTGCTTTAGTCTTAATCTTAAAAAGAATATGTTTACCATTTTTCCCAGCAGTTAGACAGCATTTACCAGAAGAAAAAGTTTATAAACCACTCTTTCCTTACATAGAGAAAATCAGCAATTTTACAACACGGCACCCAAGATTTGTTCATTTGTTTCTGCACTTCTGCTTTTAAGTTTGTGTTATCTTGTGACTTGGATGTATGAAATCTAGGTTTACTAATTACCTCTAAGTGACACAAACTTTCCAAATGAGGCAGCAGTTGACCAGTATCTCCTGTTTCCCTGTCAGCTTAAAACGCTGATTTTCTCCATGGACTTTGGTTAAGGGAGTGAGTGTTTAAACTAAGTCTAAAATATTACACAATTAACTTATGTTGTTGCCTCTGAATTTTTGTTTTTTAGTTTCTGATGACGTGACCTCTTGATATCTGCTTCACAAAGACATAGTAAATCTCTCTCTCTCTCTCTCTCTGTGTTTGTGCGTGTGCATTTAGGGACATGTTAATCACAGACTTGGCTCCCACGGTAACCTTTGTGGAGTTGTGTGAGGAGGTGAGAATGATGTGCAGTGTTGCCAAGCAGCAGCCCATCACACTCAAGTGGATCGATGATGAAGGTGGGTGTGCTTCACTTTCATACGCTCAACATCTGTCTGCTGCTGCGGGCCATGCCTCCTCCTCAAACAATGTTCTGTGTCTTTTTGCTAAATGGTGGAAAGTCTAACTTCATCACTAAAAGCAATATGGCTTAATCTGGCCATTACATTGACAAGAGTGTATGTGTTTATGGGTGTATGTGTTTAGGGGACCCTTGCACTATCTCGTCTCAGATGGAGCTGGAGGAAGCATTTCGTATTTACCCTCGGACCAAGAAGTCTGGACTGCTGCTGCATGGTGAGATGCCTTCTCAAATCGATCAAGAAGCTTAAAGCTGTAGTTGGTAATATCTAATAAAATAGTTGATTGCTGAGTTTCATCTGTGAGGTATTAAAGTACCGTTTACCGTTACAGGGTTTCATTTCTTTGTCCTTAGGTATTCTCATCAGACAGACACACTGTTTTTATAGGAGTCAGCAAATTTGTTTGGTACTTTCTGGTACCCATGACTGTCCACTCAGGAGGATGGTGTAGCTTGCTTGTGGCTTTTGTTTTCACAGCAAAACAAGTTAACTGTCACTGTCATATTTTCCTGATGGAATCGAAGTTGATTGGAGACAAAGGGTTGTGTTATATAGCCTGGCTAGCTCAGTCGGTAGAGCATGAGACTCTTAATCTCAGGGTCGTGGGTTCGAGCCCCACGTTGGGCGGAGCGTTTTAGGGCAACCCAAGCCAAGAGGAAAGGAAATGGCCTTTGAATCCCAGGATGGGTGAACTGGGCAAAGGCACCCAATCCTCCCAGAAAAGTGTGTTGTGTGAGTACACTGCTGTCAAACTCACTATCACTAATTGCAAAAGCAACTACTTCTAATCAATTGTCCAGCACTAGAAAGCTATATTGTATCTCTTTTAGACTTTTTTCTTTTGAAAAGGTTCTGTTCAGTGTAGGAAGTAATCGCTGGTGCAGAAGTCTGCTAACCTGCACTATGACTTGTTAAAGAATCCCGTAATGCAACAGATTTGGCTGTAAGGGTGTAAATGAGCCCAAAGGAGGTGCAAAGGTGTTGTTCTCTCAGATCACTTGATTTACATTGTGCTGAACGGTATATTATGCTCCCGTTAGGTCAACACACAGTGAACCCTGCATTACATTTACTTGCTCTCATGTGCTGGAGTTTAGGATATTCAAATTGCATTCCCATTATTTAGCAGTAATACCAAACAACTCCTGCCTAGTGTACCTTAAATGTAACAGTATCCAAGACTGAACTTTTGTTGAGAATATTATGATTTAAAGAGTTTGTGTAACTTTGAGTTCATTAAGTACATTCATTATTTTGGATTATGTTTTAGGATTTGACGGTGCACCGGTAATGAGCTTCATCGTTTGGTAGTTTCTGCTGTTAATGTCATTCATGAGACTTTTTTTCTAGGCCTTCAGGGTTTTTTATTTTCAGGACCTGTGGGTTTTTCTCTCCTCACACTTCTCCTTGATGACAGGAGAAGAGAAACAACACACTGAAACTGTTTGTTTTCTCTTCTTGTGTCTTTGGCAGTGTTCCCCAGTATCCCGGAGCAGCCTGGAATGCCCTGCCCTGGAGAGGACAGTGAGTACACCTGCTCTTCTTTTTCTTTTGCCCTCTACTTCTTCCACTTACCGTGAGACCCCTATTGTCTGGTAGTTATGGATACAAACGATCCAATGCCTTTTATCTAGCACTGATAAACCAGTTGGAGTGCCAACACTGAAAACCTTATTTTGTTGTGAGGATAAGGTGGAGGCAAAGAATTTGAACTCATAAATCCTTCAACAGCTCTGAAAATCTTTCAACTCTCGATTAGTGATGATTAAACATTAACATTCCTCAATGAATAATACATGTAGTTTCATATTGTATAATATGTACTAAATTAGGGCTGCAATGATTAATTAATTATTAATTGATAACTAAATTAAACTCAACTAAGTGTCAGTGTTTGAGTTGTCAGATTCTTCAGTTTCATAAACGTGAATATTTTCTGATTTCAAACAAATAAATCATTATTTCAGGGTGTGGAAACAGTGTTTTAATCGACCAAACAAGTAATCAAGTAATCACAGTCCTAATGTAAAGGACGACTATTACTTGTCTCAATAAAGATTATTGCCAAAATTTCATCAAGGGATTTGGATTTTCTTTTTTGAGACTCTATTGATGTTTTTAACTAGGCTCAGGAATAAAATTAATTATAATAAAGAAATCAGTTGATCAGTTCATAACTGAAAATATATCTCAACAAACACACAGTAAACAACAAATTAGGTCATCACAGTTCCAGAAACACAGCTTTGCTTTCTGTCCCTCTTCTCAGGTAACACCTGTTCATATGCCTAAAGAAAGTCTTTGTCCACAAAAATAGTCCTAAAATAACACTCTGTCCTCCTCAATGGAATTTACACCATCCCTTTAATAATCCACTACAACAGTGTCGCTAAAAACCCATCCCTAGTTTCTGCACCAGGGAAAGGTTTAGGTAGTTTTTGCATAAACCGTCTAACAGACCAAGAGAAAACTGTTTACTTATGAATTTGCCTGTAAAGTTTCAAATTGCATAATTTTTGTGGCTTGTTTGTGGATCATGAAGTGGTTTTTTATGAAAGCTCCAACACTGTCTCTTAGCTCAGTTATCTTCAAAATTGTTTTTATGTTAAATAGATTTATTTAAGACTAAATATTCACAGGATGAATGTTACATCAAATAACCGTAGGGCATCCTGGTGGCTTATGTGTACAGTATACAATGTGTGTGTTGGGTTTTTCAGGTTGTGTTTAGCTGTGATGTATGACTGGAGACAGTGGCGCTGTCTAAAAGACAGGAGATGCTGGAGTTGGAGGTGGCAGAGCTGAAGATGCCGAGGTTTTCACTGTGTGTGACCACAATGGACAGGGTTAGAAATAAGTTTATTTGAGGGACAGCTCATGTTGATAAAGCAAGAGAGTCAAGGAGATGGTTTAGTCACATATTGGACAAAGGATGTTGAAGATGGAGTTGCTGGGCAGGAGGAAAAGAGGAAGACCGCAGTTCATGGATGCGGTTGAGGAGGACATGAGGACAGTTGGTGTAACAGAAGAGGACACATGGCAAGATGGAGGCTGATGATCTGCTGTGGGGACTCCTTAAGGGAAAAGCTGAAAGAAAATGAAGCTACTGTAGGTGTGAGTTTGTTGATGATTTTTTTTTTTTTAAATACCTGGAAATCCCCAATCATTGCTGAAGTTACACTTCCCATTCAATTACAGTATGTCCAAACTTAAGACTGCACATTTGAGAGGAAAGAGGAAATGCACGTGTTCAATCAAACGGTTTGAGCTCTTGGGAGTTTGACTGTGCTCATCCAATTTCATGGCAGTCCCTCTATTATTATACTTTGTATAATGAACCCAAACCAGACATTTTGTCAAAATCAGCAAAAGGATTTGTTCACTGAGTAAATTCAGTCATGGTGTCTTTAACTTTGGTAACTTTGATGTTTGATTTTGGGCTGCTGACCAATTGTTAACCCTCTTAACAGTGTTGAACTTTTACTTAGAGAAAATGGAGAGACAGTTGAGCGTTCAAAAAGAATATTAACGTCTTGGCAGTGATGGACCATCCAGTTACTGTGGTTTGTTGTAAAACAGGAATCAACTGACCGGACTGCATGAACCTTTTGTGATCCAATAAGTCAATAAGTCATTGTGTCAGGAAAGCTTAAAGACATGGACCAAACCAAGACGATAGATTGGAGATGATTGTTGGACAAGAGGGGGTAATTTCAACAATGGTGGAATGTTGATTGCACAGTTGATTTCAAAATAATCTAAATCGCAATGCCATCGACTCGAAAGTCACTGCATTTATTTTTGACAAGACAGCATTGAAATTCTGCAGGGATTCAGAAGCCCAAAAATATTTCTCCTCAGATGGGAAATAAGTTTTGTTTTTGTTTTTTAATATTGTGAAAATGACAGAATGACATAACAATCACGACATCTGTCAAAATAATCACGACATGAGATTTTGTCCATATTGTGCAGCTTTCTAATAGCTTTCTAACACAGTATAAGTGTTTAACTTACATTGAAACATCTATAGCAATCTAGAAACATCTACAGCAATCTATTTAGTGTTTTGTTATAATCATAAATTGTACAAACTGTACAAAAAAAGCCCAAAGGTTGTTGTTGTGATATCTCAAATCTGTTGTGTTAATTTGAAAACTTGCTTTAATTACTGAGCCCCACTCGTTTACTCTAGTGTTCTTGCTGTACTCTCCGACTGTCCCATTGCTGTCAAAGCATGTTTCAACAGCAAAGTGGTGGATTTTATGTGTGTGTTCACATTTTTCATGAAGTTTCAAAATGGATGTGGATGTATCTATTTATCTATTTATTAAAAAAATAAAGGGAACACTTAAACAACACAATGTAACTCCAAGTCAATCACACTTCTGTGAAGTCAAACTGTCCACTTAGGAGGCGACACTGATTGACAATCGATTTCACAAGCTGTTGTGCACATTCAACTATGTGGAGAACAAAGTATTTAATAAGAATATTTCATTCATTCATATCTTCCTTATGGGGACAAAATAAGTCTCTAGAACATAGATTACTACCTTTTAAGGTGAAGACATGTTTCAAAGTTAGGCTGAGGTTAGCATTAGGGCATTAGTAATTATGGTTTTATACATACACACACATATATATATATATATATATATATATAACCTCAGCCTAACTTTAAACATGTCTTCACCTTAAAATGTAGTAATCTATGTTCTAGGGACTTAATTTTAATTTTTGTCCCCATAATGAAGACAAGTCCCCATAATGTGACTGTATAAAGAGATTCCCACAACATAAGGGATACCAGATACACACAAAATTCAAGAAAAGCTCCTCAGTATCACCACTGGGTCTTGGGTGAGGAGAATCCAGATGCACAGAGGCATAATACATAAAAAAAAAAAAAGTAACAGAGAAACAGAAAATAAATGATGATTTTTTTTCAAGAAAGTAACATGAATACCAGACTAAAATGTCCTCGATATCAGACCACTCTGACTGACTGTCAGGTCATGTCAGGGTGAAGAAAACATGTATATAGCTTTAATGTGCCATTGCTGACAAGCATCAGGGTGACAGTTGAGAAAAATAGATATCGTGCTTTTCACGAGGAACGCTTGTCGCTGTTATAGTAAAAGACAAGCCAGTGTGTGTTTTGCAGAGACACACAGCATCGTCCCAGCTGCAAATGTGATGCTGAGCACAGAGACTCTAGGATAATGTTAAAGCTGCAGTAGGTAACAAATTATAATGATAATAATAACACCAAATAACATTTTGGTTAAATAAGTAAAATTTGGTGTTATCGAACAATAATTCCCATAATTACCTTTTAGTTAAGGTTGTAACTGAAGCTTATTTAATTGTTGATTAATCTGGTTAATCAGCGATTAAATGTTTTAATGCATAGAATGTCAGAAAATAATTAAAAGGCATTTCCCAAATCTCTATCTTTACAATGTCAAAGATTGTAATAAACCAAAATATAATACACTCACATTTAATAAGCTAAAATCACAGAATTCTACAACCTTACATTTAGAAGTTTTATATCATGTTTTCTTTTTTTGGGGGGGGGTTATTTTAAATGTCAAAAAGCCTGGGAGCTAAGGCTGTCATTTTTATAATTTCTAAGAAAAATGTAGGATCCCAGATAATAAGGTAATAACCCATAATTATTTTATTGATAAAAATATGTTCACGCTGAACATGAATCACAGTGTACCAGGTTTCATGACAACCCTCCACATAGAATTTGAGGAAGTCAGGGAGTGAGAGCTACATTTAATTTAGTAATTTTTACCATTAGCTTTAAACCATAGAACATAAATTTTAAACATAAACAATTCCTAGTCTATCAACTCCACACAACGCTCTCTGTGTTTCTCAGTTTAACAACGTTTAGCTCTTGTGTTTCCAGAAGTTAATTCCCCTGTTCAAAAATCATCAAAAGTCATTCAGCAGGTTGATAAGTAAACACTTCTTAACCCCATCAACCTTGCACTGCTGGTGTATACACACTACTGTTCCATCAGTCAGGTCTGATAGTATTGCTTGACAGGGCCTGTTTTCAGATCTGATGAAGACCAAATAGAGGCAGAATAATAAAAAAAATCACCAAAAATTACGCACTGAAGCGTTTAACACCTAAAGCTCTGTTTGCAGAAGAACATTAATGTTGTCATAGTGCCAGGAAGTTGAATCTCTTTTTTCCTGTAGTCCAGTATAATTTCTGTTGCCAAATTTTATGAATTTTAAACTTTTTAATTCATGAATGGTGACGTGACAGAGGACATAAAAAAAATATGACCCAAAGTTATCAAGCTAATCAAGTTCCTTATGTTGTGGGGACCTAAACCTGTTCACACACGGAGTCCCCATAATATAGATTATTACATTTTAAAGGTAAAGAGATGTTCTATGGTTAGGGTTAGGGTTAAGTAGTAGTAGTTATGGTTAAGGTTAGTGTAAGTCTCCAGGAAATTAATGTAAGTCAAAGTAATGTCCTCTAAAGTCATGGAGACCAGACTGTGTGTGTGTGTGTGTGTGTGTGTGGGAGCAGAGGTAGGAAGTGGTAAAATCCTGGATGATGTGCTCAGTGGATGGAGGTTACCCTGCCTTGAACTGGATTGTCTGGCAAATCCCCCCCCCCCACACACACACACCCACTGCCCACAACAAACTCCACCCACCATCCCTCCCTTCCACCCCCACCACTCCCCCACTCTCTCTCCCTCAGCTGTGTGGCACTGCTGCCTCTCCAGGGAGGAGCTTATAGCACTGCTGCATCACACAGAGACACAGACACGGGTGAGGGACAGAGAGTTAGAGTGGGAGACGGGGTACGAGAGAGAGAGAGGGGGGAGTTTGTGCAGATATTGGCTGGTAAGAATCAACAGAATCACTCAGTGTTTTTCCTTTACGCCCTTTAATTTTTGTCTCTGCCTGTCACGGCAAAAATGCCCCCACAGAAACGGAGTGATACGACTTCATCGGGGTATGCTATGCAACTCTATCAGCTGTGATTAGAGAGAGAGAGAGAGAGAGAGAGAGAGAGAGAGAGTGAGAGAGAGCACAAGTGAAAGAGTGAGTGGGAGGGAGGAAATAATGAAATAAATCCCAGGGAGGAGAGAGAAAGAGGGAGGGATCATCAGAGAGGGGGGGACAGAGGAGGGGATGTAGTCGTGTGTATTCCTGCCCGGCTCAGCACACATACACACACATGCAGACGTGTACACATACACACACGTAGCCTGGATTAATGTGCTGAAAGAGGTGGAGTGAGAGAGGAAGAAGGCAAACCGGTGAGATATCCATCCTTGCATCCTTCCATCCATCCATCCATCCATCCATCCATTTGTTCATCACTCTGTCCCTTTTTTGTCCACATCATACCCTGAGACAATGGATTTGTGTATGATTTTTTTTTTTTTTTTTTAAGTGTGTCCTTGTCTTGATTCCTGTGCGTGTGTGTGTGTGTGTGTGAAGCCCATCTGCCTCCATGACGAGTGCATGTGACTGATTCACGCCTTATCTCTCACCGTGTCATGCATCGCAGACAGGGATTGTGCTGTCCATGCAACCTGCTAGCTCTGCTAGCATGGCTGGTGGCTGCTCCCAGCTGGCTTCCTTCACTGTATTGTAGTCCTGTTGTGGAAGGCGGTCCACTCAGAGGCTGCACCTGCCAAACCAGTGCGACATGGTGTTGCTGCTTGTGTGTGTGTGTGTGCAGCAACCGCTGCATTGTTGAGGAGGTGTTAGATGTAACCATCAGCCTGAATTTAGATGTATTGTAGTGATGGCTGGTGTAATGGATGTATTGCTCATTAGATCACTGTCATATCGATCATATTGAAACATGTATTGTCTGCAATGATCTGAATCCAGGCTTAGCCATCGTCGGAGCTGATTTTTATTTTATCATTATAATGGTTTAAAGATGTTGTGGCAGAACAGCTGTGACGGCCGGTTTGATCCCTTCTGTGTTAGTGTTATAAGACTGACCTTCAAAATCCCTTTTTATGCTTTTTCAATTGTACACAGAAAAGAAGGCAGATAAAGAAAAAGCTATGCAGTCTTGGTCAGTCTTATAATAAGTCAAACTTCAGGTCAGTATTCGCTGCTTCTTGTGATGAAGCAAGAACACGGAAAACCATTTGTACTAGGGTGAAAACTTAAGAATGTGAATTGTGTCACATGTTTTAAATGGCTTAGAGCAGAGAACAATCAGAAGTCGAATAATTACATTGCAGCCTTTACAAAAACATGCTAACCGCATCAAATTTAAAAATGATTCAATTGTTCAGCCTGTGTGTTTGTCTTCTTGTATCTGTTGCCTCTTTAGGACCGTCTCTGGCAGAAACACTGACCTTCTCAGGACTAACCCTAATTTCTTAGGAACTGGTTAACTGGCCAGGTATAGGGCTAAAATTTTAATTGTGGTTTGAATTAACTGGTTAGGGATAAGGCTTTGTTAAATGAATGGAAGCCTTTAGAATAGTAGCTATGCAAAAAAAACCTGTGTGTGATAGCGAGAGAGATGGAGGAGGGATTTCTTACCTGGTGGCTGTGCTTATATCTGCAGACGAGGGACAAAGAGTTTAAAAAATACCTACTATAATTTCTTCTCGCTATTCTAACCTACTACTGTTGTTTTTAAGTTTAGCACCTTAAGAGGGCAATCTTTACATAAAAGTGTTATTTTTCTTATCATGGTTTATCTCTACTGAGCCTGTGACAACAGCTGCATGTCTGTGTGTTTCTGATCAGATGTTAGTAAATTACCATGCCGCTGGTGCCGTCGATGTTATCTCTGTCTGGGCTTTCCTCGCGTAGACAAACATTTTCACAGACATAAGATGCGTGACAAGGAAAAAGAGGATTGTGGGAAATGTAGGCTGGAGTTTGTCAGAGATTGACAAGGGCTTAACTGTTCTGTTAAAATATGTATTTACGACTTTTCTAGACAGATATTGCGAAGCCTCAGTCCAGTGTTCACCATGTAACAGATGATTAAGCAGTACACCAGGGGCTGCCACCATAATCAATTTTTAATTAATTACTAAATTAATTGTCAACTGATTTTATACTCAAATTTTAAAGACAAGTTCTCAGATTTTTTTTCAGCTTCCTTAAAGTGAGCATTTTCTTGTTTCTTTGCTTAATATAACAAAAAAAATCATTTAGATAGAATTTTGGTTCGTGGACAAAACAAGACGTTTGAGAACGTCGTTTTGAGGTTTTCCCAACATTTTACAGACCAAAGGATTACTCGATTAATCGAGGAAATAATTAACAGATAAATTGATTATGATAGTTAGTTATTAGTTAGTTGCAGTTAGTTGCAGCCCCAATCAAGAGATAGGAATGTATGAACTACTTTATATTCTAATGTTAGAATTAACACAGAATAATAGGATTCGTTTGTTTTATTGTTTTTTTTTTTTTCATTTACACATAATATAGAACGAATATGTGACAATGAAATGGTTGACTCACAAGGAGGTCATAATGAATTTAGTAAAACCAAGATAAGAACTTAATTATCACTATATGAACAAGCATCCAACTGAATTGCAGTCTCCTCTTAGTGCTCAGATTAACAAAAATAAATAAGATATCCTTATTGAAGCCTAAATTTGATCTATCCTGGGGATAAAGAATTTAAATACTGCTGTTGCATAAATTCTGACCTTTTCTTTGCACAGGCTATTCTGATTAGAGTAATGGTAAAATGCAAGAGAAACAGTTGAATAGGCTTTAGGTTTAGTTTTTTGCTTTGTTTGACAATGACAAAAACATAAAATGTCACGTTGTCTGCTGGGGCTAAAGCTTTGATATTGATGAGAATATCCTGCCTGAAATGGTAGTGTTTTGAATTTGCTGCAGCTCTGATGGCTTTCTTTGGCTGTAGTGACTGGGAGACTGGTGGACGTTGTTGTAGCTGTTACGGCCAGCAGCCATTAGCCTGATCATTAGACTGAATTGCTAGTGCATTTCATTTGTTTCACTCAGGCTGAGTTCTGTTTGGAGGCGGTTTATTTTGTTTTAGTTTGCTGTAGCCAGTCAGCAGCAAATGGAACATCAGTCTTGCCAATACCAATTTTATTTGACACACAGCCTGCAGTAGCTTTTGTTTTAATATTTTCCCTCATCGATCGAAGAAATCTGGCACCTTCATAGTTGCTATTTCTGTGAGTCTACACACAACGGGAAGTAAGGTTTATGCATTTGGATTGAGCTCATTAGTGGAATTGCTGCAAACAGTCCCACTATATGTTGTTATGCAGCGGCCATTTTTCTGTTTCTGCTTGTTTATAGAATCTAATCCAGTGTCCATATTGAAAAAAGATGGTTTTCTCCCAAACAGTGGCGTGCTCATCCGTCAAAGCTCTCCCATGATTTATTGTCCTGGTGACGCTGTTTGTGAATTGTTCCAGTGATGCTGGTCATGCAGTCATGGCTCAGTGCTGTTTATTGACCCTGACTATTTCTTTTCCTAAAATCACAAGTCAGTGTTTGTCCTTGGCCTGCAGCAGTAAACACAGCCTGGAGTGTTACATCTCAGAGGTTATATCTGGTTTGGGAGCATTCTGGGACGTTTAAAGCTTCAGAGGCCACACTCAGTGCAATCTGAGTCATCCTGTGTATTGATCCCCACACTGTTCCCACTATTTATGAGCCTGTGGAGGACTGTGGTCGTGTGTGTGTGTCTGACTGGAAGACACATCCTGCGTGTCATTTTTGCTGACTCATCGTTGACCTATTAATAGCACTTTATGGATAACGCTCAGCTGGGCAGCCCAGTCTGCAATGCAGTCATTGCTTGATATGTAATACTACACAATGACCCATCTGCTCTCGTTAGTGGACTCCGTTAATCAGCAGCTGCAGCTCTCTGTCGGTCATCTGCTGCAGGTCAGAGCAGAGGGCCCATGGGAACTGAACTGTGGAGCTCTAGTCTGTCGTTAAACTGGTTAACAGCGGACTCAGTGGGCTGTTGTTTTTGAGGACTAACAGACTCTGCTTCTAACAAACAGCTACTTCTAAAAGGAGACTCAAGGCCTACTTTTTTAGTCTGGCTTTTGATGACATTTCTATTTATTCTTCCCTTTATTTTAACAATCACATGCGCTCATATCTGGTTTTGTATTTACTGTACACATCTGTGGGGTGATGTCTACGACAATGTTATGTGTTCAGAAATGAGGTCATCTGATGACCTGGATGTAGTGAATGCTCAGGTGTCTTTGGGCATGTTCCAAGATAAGAATGGATTCATCGCCAGGCTCTAATTGTGTGGTTCAGGAAACAGGAGTCATCATTTTCACGCATGGATTGGCCCCCACAGAATCAAAACCTTGACCCCATTGAGAATCTGTGAGATGTGCTGGATAAGACTTAAAACAGCGGTCCAACTATGCCATCATAAATACAATATCTTGACAAAGAATTAATGCAACTCCGGATTGAAATAAATGGTGTGACCTTTTTCTTTTGCCACGCAGCCTATTTTAAGGCAGTTTTACTCATGAGTATTTTACAGATTTTTCTTTCTTTTCTATCGATCCATATATTTTCCAGCTTCTCCCACTTTAGTGGCCACCTCCAGCAGATTAGTGATCCACATATTTGATTTGGCAGAGATTTGGTTGCGCCCAATGTCCTTCCTAATGCAACCCACCCCTTTATCCGGGCTTGGTACACTGATTGTGCACCCCACCGCCGTGGCTGGGGTCAATTTAGTGTGTCCAATTAACCCAATCAATGGCGGCTGAGTTCTCTTTCCTCTCAGCCACAGGATGCGCTGTTACTCACACTTTTATAAAATTATTTATTCTTTTATTTTCCTTTTCATATAATTTGTAATATTCGTATATCCTTTTTTACCTCTGCCTTTATTCTCCCAGTTTATTATTAAGATTTAGTATTCATTAGTATTGTTTTATTTATTTACTCTATAAATAACTGCCTCTGGTGTTTCCCCATTTGCAAACTTGCTTTCTTCCATAAGTAATGATTGATTCTGGCTTTAACATGTTTTTTGTATGTATTTAGGTGTTTGTGTCATTAAAAAACTGCTATTCAAAGAAAGTTGGATTGATTTATTGATTGATGAACTCTAGAAAACTGGGTCCAGACATTTCCTGGACATTATCTGGGTCACATGTGTTCATTCAGGTGAGGTGGGGACACTTAACTTGAGCGGGCAGGCAGCAGGAGACTCATCCATTTGTTTGCTGTGAATTGTCTGGTGCGTTTCCCACTTTGTTCTCACATGGGCTCACTGTGACATCAGCAAAGGTGGCCAGATCCAATTGGTTGTGTTTTTCCCAGCCCAAGCTATCCCAGGATTTATTGCACACTAGTGCAACAAATGTTTTGAGAGGAGATAGTGTCGGCCAACAACAGCACAATGTAAAAAACACCCACTTTTAAACATAAGTACTAGGCTTTTACTTAATTGATGAGCTAACAGTACCCATGTTATGAAAATGAATGGCCTTTAAACCATTATGTGCTGCAGCTCTGTTACTAGGCAACTACAGTAACAGGATAGAGAAAAGCTCCATAGACCAGACAGTCACGTTTTGGTTCAACTTCCACAGTCTGTGGGTCTGCGGCCGATGTCCGGACTGTGGTGCACGTGGCCTAGCATGTTTGATGCCAACAATTCAGGACTGTAACATGATTCTGCTCTTTGTAGCAAATGTACACTTCAGTCCAAATGCAACAAAGAAGTGGGAAGTCGAGGTGAGCGGTATGGGGAAAAAAATCCTTTTTTTTGTTTTTTTGATGATGGAGATAATTAGTTGATATCCTTTAAAATTTACATTTTAATTGTCTAAGACCAGGGTTCTCAAACTGTGGCACACAAGCTTCCTTAGATTATGTCAATGGTCACAATGTTTCAGGAAAACAACTCTTGTTTCTTTTAAACTTTAGCAAGTTACAATTCCAACTACAGTAGAAACATTGGTAATCATTCGGACGCTCTAATGTAAGGTAAATTTTGCATTTTGCTGTTTATCAGATTCAGACTGAAATTAAATGTTAGATTAAATATTTAAAAAAAACATTGTTGATTATGTAGCCTAACCAAGGGTTGGTTTGTTTTCATGCCCCAGCAAATGTTGTTATAGCAGTGTTATGGGGTTACCACATTTCAATAGTTAATTTAGTGACTATAGTGTTATTGTTGCTGATTTAATGATGGAGGCTCAGTATTTGTTAAACCAAGAAAACTACTGTATAGCGTCAGTTGCAACTTAAGTCAGACAATGATCCCTTTTATAAACTGTCTCGGAGAAGCAGTAAACACAGATGAGTCAGGGGAGACTTCAAGGAGTAACATAAAAACACTTCTGACCCCCATGGTAACGACTCCTTTTTCCTTCCATAGTCCCTGCGCTCATTCACTCGCTCGCACTGTTAAAAAGAACAAGTGGCTTTTTGATGTCATCTTGGGTGGCAGTTATACACTCCTGCTGTTCACTTTCACTCTGGCCTTTTCTTGCCTTGGTTCTCTGATTCCCACTCTGTTCCACTGTATGATCTATGACGCAAGAGCCAACTCTGTACACTGCATTTTCTCAGAAAAGGAGAGAGGGCCAAAGAGAGGGTGTACTTATTTATGAACTCCCATCTGCACTGGGTGACAGTTGCTGGGTGGATGGAGTAGGCTGAATTAGGGTATTGGTATTAGTATTTATACCAGTATTATACTGGTCAAAATCACTTAATCCGATTTGGGGAAAAAAAAATTAAAATGTAAAAATCTTCTGTATAAAATCCTGATTATCACATGCTTCACGATGCACAGACTGTAAAAACATAAATATTACATGTACAATGACTATATTAGACTGATGTCCTAGTAATAACACGTAAAAGCAATACCGAGTCATCCCTACTTTGAATTGCCAGTATAAATTAGTTGACATTTTAGGGGGAATATGGCCAAAATGCTTATCACTAAAGCAATTTTTAATTTCAGTTGATATCAATAATTATTACGATAAATATCAGATAATTATAGATAATTTTTTTTTTGTTCCTGAATGAAAGTATTAATTGTAGTTTTAAATGTCCAAAGTGTAACAATGAAGAGAGTTTATTGGCAGAATTATGTGTCTACAAAAGTACTTTTTTAATCACTTTAAAATAAAAAAATAGATTTTTTTACACTGTAGGCAATAATCTGGCTTTATGGAGGCCACCATTTTGGACTCCTATGTTTCTACAGCAGCCTAAAGGACAAACAAGCAGGAGTGTGTGGTTTAAAATGGAGGCTTAATATGCAAATTTAGATAAACAATATATTTTCTGGTGTGGAAAGGCCACTGTAGTTCCCTGACACACTTGGGTAAAGCAGGGGTGGAGGAGGTCTCACTTTGACAAAAATTGCAGCCTCCCTGATGTCACTATATCTTAGACAATGGCCCTTTAAAGTTGCTCATGGACAACAAACAACACAACTGAGAAACATTTCATTTATCAGAGGTCAAACATTCAAAGTGATTATATGTTAGATCTTAAAGTGGGTTTCATGGAGATTTGATTGATAGGTTGATTGAGGTATATATGAATTTTTGTTAACTTTATTTTGAAGAAAATTATTGTAACTGTTTTATTTTAATTTAAGGACATCACAACTTTCTTTTTCTATTTTCTTAATATAGTCTGTTTAGTTTATCAGGAGATAAACTGGCAGCATGTTGTCTCAGACAGTCCTACACTTAAAAATATTTTTAAATTTCACAAAATTTTAACCCAGACATCCACAATCTATTAGGGGTGGCACGATAACACTTTTTCTCGTCTGATACCGATATCACACACTGGAGTATCTGCTGATGCTGATACAGTCATTTTAGACCTTTTAAACTATGAAGCAATTTTTGCCATTTCAAGTTATTTCAAATTTTCCAATGTGTCACAAAAAATTTTCTCCTATAGAGAAGAAATAAACAGCCCACAAAATGACTCAGCTAAAATGCTGTTGTTGCTTATAATTTACATTTTTACCCTCTGTGCATAGTGACGTATGCAATATAAAGGATGGTTGGATTGTAATGGATTTTACATTTGTATGAGTCCAATATCTAACCCAGTGATTTTGAACAGTATCGGCTCGATACTGATACTAAGTACCGTATCAGCTCACCCCTAGGATATCAATCAGAGACCTGTTCAAGAGCTGTGGTGCTAAATAGACTATTTATTGAGTTTAGTGTATAGAGGGGAGATGCAGATATAGCACAATTCCACCAGATATGAACTGGTACACTTAAATATACTGTATGTTTTACTAAATTATACAGCAGTTTTAGATCAAATTTGCCATGATATTGACTCAATTGAGGTTAATAGTGTCTTATAGACAGCATGTAATGGCCTGCATCATGTGGGTGGAGCCTTCGTTTACTTTTACATGCAGAGACCACTACATCATCAGCTGCATCTGTAACAATAGTGTTATGTAACACACTTGCAGGAATTAATCGCTGCTGCACTGAAACTGTGACCAACCCCAGAGGATAAAAAAAAATAAATAAAAAAATACAACAGACTGTTAACAACAACAGCAAAACAGTGAAAACACAGTGCAAAGTACAAAAGCTTCTAGGCAAGAGCATCTGCCATGTTGAGTGCAATGTTACACAGCTTCCTAATTTAACACCTCAGGCCTCTTTAATGATTCTCATCCATTATTCTGTCACAGCAGACCAAGTAACTAGTGTTGGAAGCACGGATACAAGAATTAATGTTTAATTTAAGTTTTGATAGCCATAATTTCTAATCTCAGGGCTGGCAGGTTCTATGGTTGTTTGATTTTTCTCATAGAAATGCTATTTATAGTATTAACTCCAAATACAACTGTTTTGAGAAGTTTTATTATTAAAACTATGATAAACTATATATGTAAACTTTACTTTAAGAGGAGACTTTTAGAGCCACCATACAAAACTGAACAAAACAAGCAGCAAGTCATGTAAATACCGTGTATTTTACTGCCACCTCTCTTCATTTGACCCATTTGTAGCCCCTTATAAATGTCATACAATTCACTCTAAATCCCCCCATGAAGGTCAGAGGGAGCTTTTGTGGACAACAGTGTGTTATTTTAGATAACATTTAATTGATTGCAGTCACTTTAAAAAGACTTTCGCACTCACAGAAATGACAGTATGTAGTATGTCAGGCAGCAGTGCAGCGATCCAGAGAGCGAAATGGTTTTTAATACACAGTATGTTGCACTGACCAAGCAGAGCCCAGGTTTATGTATACAGTAGACTGGGGATTGGTCCAGTTACTGTAGCATTTACAGCAGCATAGCATTAACTCCCACATACTCAATCTCATTTAATGTTTGCTCAAGCTAAAGGCTTTCGGCAGGAACAGAACACACCCCTAAAGTCTGTATAATGGTATGCCAACAATGTGCTGAAGTGGGTGGTAAATACCTTTATTGTGACATTGTTGACTGCACTGAGGAAGGTGAACTTCAAATAGCCGAAGCAGTAAATGTATAAGCAGGTGACCATCATGATGCAGCACAACCTCAAACATGCTTGCCACACACTAGCAGTTTCTTCCAGCCTGTCTAACGCTAGACTGCATCTTAGCTTTGAGTATGGATTTAAAACTGTAGGTCAAAATAATTCTGTACAGACTTGGATGGACCTACAGTCAGTCAGACCGATGTTCAGGACGACGTATGCTGAGCGACGGAAACCGTGTAAACAGATGTGTGCTTCTTGTAGTTTTCCAAGAACGATGGCTGTCTTGTATTGGCGAATAACCACTTTTGCCCAGGGGAGCAAAGGTGTTGGCAGAGTGAAATTAGGTTGCCAGCAGACTCAGCTGGGTTCTCTCAGGCTGAATTTCATCACCACTAGCAGACAATTAGACTTTGGAAAAGTGATAGTGAACTCAAAGCAAACTGTTATAAAAATAAGCAACATTAAAATGGAATTGGCACCATTTATGTAGACACATATTGATACTGTGGTATTGACCAATGAGGAACTTTATTACCAGTTTTTGAATAGAAACCTGTAAACAATATGTCTTTACTTTATCTCGAATGTGATACCAGGAGACGTTTACAGAGAAAATGAATTTATTTGAGGAAAAACATTAGAATGTATTTAGATTGCTGCTGTATGGCACAAAAATATGTTGATAATGCTTTATCCTGGACTGAGTGAGCTGTTTTACCTCTACACTGAACTGTAGTTGCTGCTCCTGTCTGCGTGGCTCGTATCTTCACTGTTGGCTGACATCACTTCTCACCAGCTTCTGCTGTGACTCCAGCTGTTGGGACTTAACTCACGTGAACAATATGGGTCAAAGCGCGTCATGGAATCAGAGAAAGGATGAAGATCTTAAAATCTTCTTAGAACCAAACTCAGCTCTGTCTCTGAGAGGCCGTGTCAAGCTTTTCCTTATGTAACATCAGTCCAGTAACAACCGGCTGATGGTTAACTGCATGTTTAATGTAAATCGCTCAGTCTTTGATTTTGTATTACTTTTCAAAACTTAAAAATGAGTTGAGTTTAGGCTAGTGCTCATGCAGAGTTCAGAGGTTTTATTCTGAAAAAAAGGAGAAAAAAGGCTAGGTTTTACTTGATGAAGATGTGATATTCATTGCTTTGAAAAATATTGGCCCTAGGCTAAATGTACTTGTCGACTCCTGCTTTAGGCATTGTAGTATGGAGTTCAACTGTAAATACAACAGTGAGATTCCTTATCGGGTTAAATTTTATATTTTTCACTAACCTTTTGCTGTCATAGTCACAGGAAAAGACTGCACATTGTTTAACAAGAGATCTTTTAACTGAGATAATGTAATAGTTTGACTAATAGTGAAACTAATCAGTGATTTGACATTGTGTTTTATAACTGAGATATCTTTTGAAATCTCATGACAATGGACTTTTTGCCAATATCCGATATGCCGATATATTGGTGTGCTTGGGCTGATAACTGATACCATTATTCAGTATGTATATTTCTGACTGCGCCAAATGTAGAGGTCATTTAGTCTCTTTGTAGTCAAATTAACTTTATATTTTGCATACCCATATCACAGCGGATTTAAATATATATATATTTTCTTCAATATACAAATAAATAAAACCAACAACAACCATAAAAGTCAAAGAGATAGCAGCTTATTCAGCCTACTGTTTTAGTTATTGCTCGTATCAGATATTGCGTTTGCCAATAAACGATAATACATTTTAAAGCCAATAGCTGCCAAAACCGAAATGGTGTGATGATATCCTGCACCTCTAATGTACACTTTGTCATTAAATTCTGTACTCTGTATTGGAGTGGTGTAATGATTCTGAAACTTCTTGAAGACCGTGATGCCAATGTCTAGAATCCTGTAGCAAAAACTAAAACACCTTTGTACCTGTTGCCTTCCAAACTTTCCCAATGAAACAAAACATTTAAACGTTAACATTTAGAAGACATGTACAGTACATGACAATATTATCTTTCAGGGTGTGAATCAGCTTTATTAGCCAAAATTTAATAAAAAAAAACCTCATGTTTGACTCAGGGTTTACCACTTCTTTATGCTTGCACTTAAAGAAGAAAGAATTGATCAATACAAAAATATGCATTTATGGTTATTAATCAATTTGATCAGTCATTTGACTTCTGCAGTGTATAGACAGTAGTGTGTCTGCATTTGTGTGGGTATATTGTTGGTGTTAAACTCTTGTACACCCATGTTCTGTGTGTGTGTGTGTGTGTGTGTGTGTGCCAGAGGAAAAGAGAGAGAGTCAGCATGCAGGTCCTTCATGCATCACCAGACTCTGTCAGAGTGTGGGAGCTCGTGTGGTGGTGATGACTTAGTTTAGTCTGGGCACGGCTGAAAGACAAAGCGTGGAGGGGCAGTGGGCACAGAGAGTGAATGTTAATAGACTGGATCAAACATGCCATGTTGTTATCCTACAGCGCTTTTGTTCAGTGACATTTCAGTTGAAGATGTGTTATGCTCTCTCTTAAAAGACTAATCTGATTCTTGTCTCTGTTGACTTGTGATGACATTGTTTAGCATTTAAACCTGTTCCTGAACTGAAATCACTTATCAAAGTTGGTGAAACACTGCTCTAGTTCATTAACTTGGTAGGGTTGGACATTACAAGCAAAAATGCTACTTGAATATTCGACGATATTATTCGTCGAATGTTCAAATATTATAAACTGCTGTTCATGAGAACTGTTTGGGAACCTTTGTTGACCTAATTGTTCCTTTTTTGTTTTGTTTACTTCCTTAGAGAGGCAGCAGAATTATAACAGTGGTGAGGGCGCAGACACTTTTCCTCAGTGTCTATGTTGTGTCATAATAAGCACTGTGTGGAAACATAATTGATGTCGAGTGAAAGCTATTTATGAAATAATTCAGTTATTTTTTGCTGCATTTCAAGTCTTTCTAAAGAGAAAAACACAATGAAAGTGAGGCTTACATGGGATCACTATAAATGCTGATGGTGTTGTTGTCAATCAATCACTTTTTATGAATGGAAAATTTAAACCAAACAGCTTTATTCGGTGTAGTGGTGTAGTAGTTTTGCCATGCAGCAAAAAGACCCCGGTTCACGACCTGGTAGCGATCGAGGGCCTTTCTGCATGGAGTTTGCATGTTCTTTCCGTGTGTGTGTGTTTTTTTTTCCGGGTTCTCTGGTTTCCTCTTACAGTCGAAAAACATGCAGAAGTTAATTGGACACTCTAAATTGACCGTAGGAGTGAATGTTTGTTTGTGTCTGTGTGACTCTTCAATTGAATGGCAATCTGTTCAGGATGTACCCTGACTTTCGCCCTGTGTCAGCTGGGATTGGCACCAGCAGCCCCGGGACCCTCATGTGGAAGATAAAGCAGTAGACCATGAATGACCATAAGTGGCCTATTTGTTGCATATTTGATCCAACAACAATATCTCTAGATAACACGGCATGCATTTTTAATTGTGAAAACTCATGTTTACATTAAATGTATAATTCCTTGCTGAAATATATCTATAAGGGATGTCTGTCTCCCTTGTCTGGCTCATAGTGACTTCATGTGTGAGCAGTAGAACAGAGCTTTCAGATCTTAGCAGGCACAGTATGTCTGGCATTATTTCCTTCACCCTACTTAGTTACCTCAACTCAATGAGAAGCAATGAGAATGACATATGTCCTCTGTAGTTGTAGCGCTAATGAGAACAGCTGGACATGCATCCTCACTCCACACCCGTACTGAGCACACTTTTTGACTTATGAGCATCTCTCGCTCCAGAAATAGCAACAGTGGTTTTGTAATGTGTCAGGCCTCCCTGCTGCACTGCAGCACACCCACACATTCCCCCTGCTGCTGAGAACCAAGCATCCGAGAAGCTTTTCCAGCATTGATCTGAATGCAGAAGCTCGTCAGCTCTGATATAGGATGTATGCCATTAGTGGAAAACTGGTCATTTGCTATCCAGAGCTGGCTGCGTCAGCTCTCCTGCATGTCATGTCTGAGCTGTAGAGGACATCAAATGTTTAGACAGATATTGAAAAGGACTGATTTTAATCTTGGTTATGGCAGTTATTGCATTTATTTGTGAGCAAATAGTTTAATTGAATCAGGAAAAACTAGGCTGCTTCAGGGAAATTGATTTTGCTCAACACGCCGTTTAGTAGGAAATAAAAAAAAAAGTAAACACTTCTACCAGACAGGAACAAAGATAAATACACAGTTATAGTGAGACTTAAATTTAAGTCCCTGGAGAATATTGGGAGAAAGAGGTTCTCTTAATATTCCAAGCAGAACAGTTTGGTTTGGTACAGTACGTTTTTTTTCTTTTTTTGCGTTTTCAATAGGAATATTTCCAAAATAATTGGCTCAACCATTCCATTCTTTGGCACCCTTTCCTTGGGGTTCCGGCATACAATGGTATGCTAAGGTCAGCTGACTGGGTGACAGAAAAATGTTTCTCTCTTGTGATTGGTGTCAGAATCCAATGGAAGTCAAAGCAAACGCCCACGTCTATTCTCATACAAAAGTTGACGTCTTGTTGAGACAAACAGCCACAAACCAAGCAGGGGAAAGAAAGAGTGGGAGACGTCCTCCATTGTTATCTTTTGTGTTAGCCTTAATGTCCTTGCACCAGTACAATGTCACTCGACTTGGCCATCGTAGTACTGTTCTCAGTCGTAACACAAGACTGACACAGGGCTTTGCAATTTCAAACGTTGTCATTGTCGTAGTCATTGAAGTCCAGGTCTTGATTCTGTTTTAATACTATGTGTTATAACTGGTCACTCTGAAAAGAGAAGAAAGTGCAGATGCTAGCTAATTATTATCTGCAGGGTTACAGGAGAGCAAAAATGTCTTTGTAAAAGGATAAATCATCCAAATAAGTTAATAATAAGGGTCTAAACCAATATGACACAAGAGAAAGCTTAAAAAACTGTGAAACTTGCAGGACAAAATGTTGCAAATAATTTCACAGATATTAAGAAACTTGGCATGAATAGCTTTAGCCTCCGTAAGAGTACAAGCATGAGGGTCCACTTTAACAAGCTCATCAGAATCAGAATCAGAATCAGAATCAGAATCAGAATCAGAATCAGACATTTCTTGCCCTGACATTTCTTGCACCCTGTGGTCATTTCTGGTAAGGTTATCTGGACTCTGGTTTATTTCTACAGCAGCAAAGCTTCCAATACAGAGCTAACATAGTTCTGAAAATGTCAATGGAGGCCTTGTTATTGGAGTGTTGACAGTGGCACAGCAGAGTGCTATTGTACTGCCTTTGACACACTGCGTTTTCTTTGCTGACCAGAATGATGCATCGTGGGTGACAGAGGGACTCTCCTTCCTGAGACAGCACTGGGATTGTGTTGTAAAGAATATATATTTGATTGAGGGCTGTCTTTTATTGGGCCAAGAACATGCCAAGTTACAAACAACATGTTCTCAATGTGGCTTTGAGATTATGTTCCTCCTAAAAAATTAATCATATTTTTATTTTGTATTATCTTTAAAAGCTGGAAGCTCCACAATAGCACAGTATACTGTATGTAAAAAGGTCAATGTTTACACATTTGTGAGAATTAGTGGCATCTAATGGTAAAACATCACCCCTCTCGTCCCCAAAAGCATCAGGGAACTACGGTGGCCTTCTTATACCTTTTCTTAGTGCATAGAGTTTGTGTAGGCAAAAGCTAATTCTAAAGGAGAATTGTTGTATTCTTGTTTCTGGTTTGGTCCCAACATGCTACTGATGGAAACAAGGACAATTATCAGATCTTATAAATGAGCTAAATTAGGTTTAAAAGCCTCACAGAAGGTTTCTGAGTAGTTTTTTTTTTGCCAGATTTTTCGAAACTAACATTTAAATCTGCATTATTATACAACTATAATAAAACTAACTATAAATCTATAACTATAAAACTATAACTGATTAATTTAGTAATTAATTGGAAAAATCATTGTGGCCCTACTTGTGATTGGTTCTTACATCTCCTGCAAACATATGAGTGCCATAGAGTTTAGAGTTCAAGCAGTTTTCTTAGTGTTTTCCTTGTGAGTGTTTTTTGACTATGCCTGCTTTTTTATTCGTTTGTTGCTTTTTTCCTGAGGACTGTCTCCTTTGTTGAGCAAACCACTGAACCACTTCCCTGCCTCATCTGCTACCCGACTCCTTTCTAATTCTACCTTCCATTTTTATTTAAAAATGCATAAAGTTGACTAGCGTTGTTGCCTTGCAGCAAGAAGGTTGCCACTTTGCAACCCAGTTAGGGCCTTCCTGTGTGGAATTTACATGTTCCACCTGTGTGTTTGTGTGCATGTGATTTCTGTGGGTTCTCTGGTTTACTCCCACAGTCCAAAAACATGCAGAGGTTAATCAGAAAATCTAAATTGACCATAGGTGTGAAGCATGAGATTGGATGTTTGTTTGTCTCTATGTGGCCCTGCGATGGACGGGTGACCTGTCCAAACTTTTGCCCTATGTGAGCTGGGATTATGCACCCGCAACCCTGTGACCCTCATGTAGAGGATAAAGTGGTAGACAATGAATGAATGCATAAAGTCTACTCTAGATACGTTTAACCAGTGTTATGGAGACCCCAACATGGAGAGTTTATGAGCACAGCTGGATCCATTTTAGTAAGAAAAGCTTGAGGGCTGCATTTTAGTCTGAACTGCCAAAACAAAGACTTTTAGAAGCAGTGACGCAGTTGCCTGCTTTAACCTCCTGACTGGTTCTTTTCAGTTGTGAAATAAAAGCTCTGAAATACATACTGGATGCAGATTGTTTTTGTCCGAGAAAGCTGTTTTTAAATAAAAACCTAGCAGTATGGATTTAGCCCGAGTGATTAGATCTGACAATGCCTTGTCAGATGCAGTTGGCTGCCGTCATACCTGAACTTAGCGCTGTTGCCTTGTAATTGGATCTCTTAGGTCTGAATGTAGTCTGAAGCACATACACACAAAATTATCTGTAGAGATTGATCACGTCTTAGTGTTCCCCTGGTTCACCACCTTTGTGTCTCTTTGTGTCCATCACGTTGCACGCAAACCCAGAGCAGCAGGACACCATGGTCTGTTACTTACAGGGGACTCTCTGACTTCTGGAGTGACTGCTGTGAGCTGCCCGCTTCAAAAAACAGGTGGATTGATTTCTCATTATGTTGCCTCAGTGAGATGCATGTACTGTGTGGGCCTGCGAGTCGATGCGAGACAGGCTCTTTGAGGAGTCGTTTAAAGGAAAAAAGTCAACAATTTGGCCACTGTGAGGATTGGAATCATTGGACTCACTGTTATTTAATTCTGATGCATTGATGATGTTTAACACAAAGATTTTCATCTCTTTGTTCGTTAAATATTCTCATCTTCAAGAGTGGAGGTAACAATGAAAGAGCACAAAGTAATTTCAGCCTTTTGAGATTTGACATTTCAATATGATCTTCAATAGCGATACTTCAACATAGATATAGTCCCTTGAAAACCTATAAAGATATCACTTGCATACAATTTCTTTTCTAAAATCCCTTATTTAATTTAAAGAAGTGCAGACTATTGAAGTGGCCTCGAGATTCAAGGTTGAAAAGATTTTCCTGGTCTGAGCTAAAAGTGACAAGTGTCAGAAGAGTACTGTGAATTCCGCACTATAGAGCGCACCCAACTATAAGCCGCACCACCCAAATTTCATAAAATTTAAGAAGAAATACACATATAAGCCGCACCTGAGATCTATATGGTATACAGAAAGATGGTACACTGAAATGCCAAGCTTACGTGCAGCAGCTCTGTTTCCTTCTTGGACAACCAAATCGATCGCCTTTAACTTAAAAGCTGCATCATAAGCATTTCTTTGTGTGTTATCCATGACGAGGGTGTGCACATGAAGCGCAAAAAGCCTGTTCAAAACACAATTGAACTAGCAACTTCCTCAGCGCATTACAGTATCTCTTCAAAATTCAATGTTCAAAATTTTAGGGTACATACACAATCAAATGTTTATGTGCTGTATGTATAATTCTGACACGTGCCATTATTACGTTCAACTTGTAATAATTGTGGACTAATTGATGTTATGTTATGTGGTATATGGATGTGATATTTCAATTTCCCAGCTTGGGATTAATAAAGTATCAATCAATCAATCAATCAATCAACCTGTCTGTCTTGCTTTTGCACTACTCGAGTGCCCTCTGTTGGCCGCTCGGCCGTAAATATCCATTCAGATTCAGAAAACTTTATTTATCCCGGTGGGGCGATTGAGGAAATCATGAAAATCCGTAAATAAGCCACATCACTCTATAAGCCAGAGGGAAAGCGTGGGGAAAAAAGTAGCAGCTTATAGAGCGGAATTTATGGTACTTTGAAACATGGAGTAAAAACGGATGTTGCAAACTTTTACTTCACAGCAGCTGCAAATGATGGTACCATCTGTCTGCAGTCCAGACCAGAACATCTCAGCTGTGATTGCTGTGGGATTCAGTTTGGAAATTCACAGTCCACCAAGGGTTGTGACCCTTTTACCAAAGTTAAAAAAAATTATTTTAAATCTGAGTTTAATGTCATTATTTGTGGAAGTGTAGTAGGGTCAGTCATTAGAAAATATTGTTTTTATTATGTTAAAAGCTGGACTAAAGCTTGTGTTAAATTTTGAAAATAAATTGAGCTAAATTGTTAGCAGGTGCACTGCAGAAATTCTCTGGTTTGGACTTTTGGGATCAATCACTTATAAACAAAATGTTATTAAAACATAAACTATGCACAGCTCACTACAGTGAAATTTCATAACCTGGCACCCGAGCTGGAGAAATGACATGAGTGACTGTTGAATATCTTCACTCCTATAACAGTATATGCTCATTCACTCCACACAAAAGTTATCTCCTTTTGGTTAGTTATGTACTGTGTGGTTGGTGTCTGTGAACCATCTGTGATAAGAACACAAAACACCAACCATTAGAGCCAACGCTTGTTATATTTTCTACAGTTTCTCCATATTTTAATGGTCAAACGTCTTTGTCCACATCAGCACATGCATGAATAATAACTGCTTGATGGCTGTTTTTTTAGGAACCTTATCAACTTCCCACCTTTTTTTTTTTGAAAGCAGTGAAGCAGTGAAAACAGTGTTGGTGTCCAGCAAAGTGTTAAACGCTCCCTGAACTGAAAGAGAAACTAAACAGTGTTTTTGGTACTTTCCAATACAAATAAATCTCCTGTTCCCTTCCAATCTTTTTGTGGTTACTTTTTCCCAGTTTCAAATACACAGTATCAGCTCATTTTTAGTGCACTGTAGATACATGTTGCACTATTGAATGTGCTCATGTGGGTTTTTTTTGTTGTATTTTGATTCATGGAAAAAGGCAATTTGTAGTTCTTGACTCGATCATTAAAGCTTCTTACTCCTAATGAGCTGAACTCCCTTGATATCTCTTTAAATCTGTGTTGATTGGATTCCCTCAAGGAACGGCTTCGTTTCTTGGTTCGGTGGTCAGTTCCCTGTGTGACAGAAGCTGGTGTGGAATAAAAGCACATGAAATATTGGTTCAGGGCACAGGTGGGAGCACCTTTTCACTTGCAATGACTTCCTACTGTAGCCAGCTTTACCTAACACTCAAGTAAATGTCTATAAATACAAGGGGCAGGCATTTTCCAGCCAAACGTTCTTGCTATTTTACTTTCCAACATCACAACATTTCTGAGACAAGAGAGTCCAATGATTGAATGTGACATTTAAAAAAAATGTTTAATTTCACTTAAATGTTACTAACATTTCTAGAATGAGGTAATTCACAAGTGAGGTGAAATGGTCAATTGTGTTATGATGACAGTCTGGTGTGTTTTTATGGAGAGAATTTTAACGCTAGGAGTGGAAATTAGGTGTCAAAATGTCAGTTTGGTGATATATCGTTGTCCTTCCTTGTGCAATACAATAACTGATACGCCACGGCAAATACCATATTTGAATTAATACACGAAGGCACTCGATGATGAGGGAATCTTGGGTGGAAGTTACCTGGCTGAAAAGAAGACGGAGTTTACAGCAGAGAAAGCTACGTTAAGTGGTGCCCTCTCTGTGTTGTGAATAAATTGTGAAATCCTTCACTTTTAACTTTACACGGATGTTTTTGTTTTCTTCATTTTGTATCGCTATATGATTGTCTTCACTATTTTGATTATCACAGAATCGTTGTATCATGATGTTATTGGTACTGTGGATCATGTATCGTGTGTCATATCATGAGGTACCCTGTAATTCCCATCCCTAGTAAAAATTTTCTTTCCTTTGCCTTAACCAAGTGCTTTTTGCTGCCAAACCTCAAAGGTTACTCACTTTGTTGTCATGCCATACAAGTGGAAAAAAAGACTTGTGGATGATCACATTAAAGTATGAGATGGTGGTGGAAAAATAATTGCATAATTTCTGCTGTTTCATAACCGGGAAATATTTTTTATTACCCTGATTTCCTTAAAACCCTCAAGAGTGATACATGATAATTGTTTTAGCACTACTACACTGATATGCTCGTCTGCAGACGTGTAAAGAGTTCAGTTTTAGAAGCGTCAACTCCCAAGTATCTTGGGTTTGTGTAAACGTACAATGAAATATGTGATGCTGTCAACTGGGATATGTTTTTGATAAATACATATCTCTTTGTATTTCAATTGTATGACTTCACTTGAGCTCTTCTTTCTTCAAAAGCATTTTATTTTTCTTGAAAAGCCTCTGCAGATAAAACTCTCTTCTAGGAGCAATGCCCCCACCCTTTCTATTTTTGTTTACTGGGTTGGAAATAAACCTTTAAGTAACATGGCAGTTAACCAGATTTGGGTCATTTCACCATTTAGATAAAACAATATTTTACTTCAGGTCTGATGGTTTAAACTGTTTTCAACCTGTGCCTCTTTATCTAAACCCTTTTCCCTCAACTCTCCAACAAAGAAATGATTGATGCGCTTGGAGAACTGGGGCGTTTTATATGAAGACAACCCAGCTGCATTGGGTCCATTGGGTCTGGCTTTATTGTTCATTTATATCATAAGCATTTTTCTGTTTGATGGGTTGTTTATTTTGTTTCCCCAAGCAGTTCACAGACTCAGGGAAAAGCTTATGAGCTTATGGTGTTTCACTTGGTGTTTGCCAAATTGAAAGAGAGATGTTTTTCTCCGCATAACAAGGAGAATGACTCAGACAGTTTGAGTTGAAGTGAGGGGAAATGTGTTACCTACTAAAATAGGTTTGACTGGCTGCAGGGCTGCGCTCTTTCACTTCCCAGCTGGAAGGAGGTCATTTTTCCATACTGGAGAGTCGTGATAAGGGCAACGTCTTTGGCAGTGAATAATTTAAAAAGTAAAAAGCACAAAAAACAAGTTAGATACACCAACCTTTAATGTTTTACCAATACTTTACTATAATTGCATACCTGTATTTTGAAGAAATTGTCAAACTAATGCTTTTTTCTTTACTTCTCAAATCAAACTTGTATCTGATTAGGCAGCCATGCAAGACAATAATGGTGTCTTTAATGGACAGTGACTCCAACAGATGAAAAGTATAAACCAAAATGTGGATTCGTCCTTTAAATCTTCAGCACAAACACTTCTCATTCTGCACCAAAAGTGTGAAATCCAGCATAAGTTGCTTCATAATATAATATTATAGAAAAAATAGCGAGCAAGAAGGCATCAAATTAAAGAATAAAGACAGATATACAAGTAAGAAAAACAATAAAACACAAGATAAAAACATAAAAATGATGACATTGCATGGCTTTTAAGAAGTGATTTGAAAGAGTTCAGTGAATCTTTGAGCCTTATGTCCTCAAGTAGGTCGTTCCAAAGTCGAGGGGCCCCGTAAGCAAAAGGTGTACACCTATCCTATTCGACCTCACTTTGTTGTAGCAAGAAATTACAGTGTCCTGTATATTAGTTCCACAACATTATTTATAAGTGGTGAGTTTTCAGCACAACCTTGAAACCACTTGTCCTATTTCTCCCTCTGCTACCGACCTCATTCTGCTGTGAAGCTGGAACTGGAGTAGTTTGCATTTCCTGCTACTGAACCTGTGCAGTGAATAGTGTTGGCCTACAGCACATCTGTCCAGAAGGCAAATCCACAAAAGGCGGGTCTCTTACACTCTGCAGCCACTTCAGCTGGCACAAACATGCCACGCAACAATGGTGTTGCTCCAGCCAGCCTGTGGTGAGGCTTTGTGCCGAGCTGACCCGTTTGCGTGCCTTTAACTGGCTGTTGGCCTCATTTCAGAGTCCTCTCTCTGGCTTTATAGCTTTGTATCTCTCTTATGGTACGACTCCCTTCATCCGACGTTCCCTTGCTTTCTTTTCTATCACTTTTGCTTTTTAATCTCATCACTGTTTCCCTGTGTTTCCTTTTTCTAGTCTGCGTTCCTGTGTGCAGTGCATCACATGCCTGATCAGTCTACTTTGTTATTCTTTGCTGTTTTTTATTTTCTGAAGTCGAAGCACTTTGAGCAAAGTCCTTCATTATCGAGGAATGAGATACAGTTTTTGCAGAGTGCAGCGGTTTGACAAAGAGGCGAAAAAGCTTTTTATCATGAGCAGGAAAGTGGGCATTTAACCCAAACCCTTTTGTCAAAGCATTGTGTGCAGAACTTTGTGTCGTGTTTGCTCAGTTTGTTGAAAGTGAAGCACATTTGGTTGGTAAAACTGATAACTGATTAATGGGTTTGAGTGTCTTTTTATAATTAAAACAAGTTCTGAGGTTTTTCAACTTCTTCATTGTTAATATTGAAGAAGCTGAAATATATAGAATATTGCTCTAAAACAATAATTCATTCATTGTCTACCGCTTCATTGCAGGACCAACACTCAGAGATGAACGACCATTCACTCTCACCTACAGTCCATTTAGAACAGAGGTCTCAGTCTTGCGGCCTGCAGGCCACTTGGAGCCCTCAAATTATAATGAGTTATTTATGTATGTTTTTTAATGCAAAGATTCATTTTAAATCATAAATCTGTTTTTATTTTGAATTATATTCTGTTCCAACGTTTTCTGACATTTGACCAACAGCAACAGATAAATGTAAGGCTGCAGTCTTACATTTTTAGTACAAGCTACACAGTCAACTTTGAATGTCCAGTATTGTTTCAGGGTGGTTTACTTCCTGAGTCCCACTCTAAAGGACTTTTCCTGGTGAGAATGTGTCACATGCTAAGTAGCTGATATTCAAATAGTGGATGGTGGCATTAAGACCATTTATTTGACATTTGGTATTTAAATGGAAAATGTGGCACCTTCAAATGCATAATGGATTCTACTGGATTTCACAGCTCATTGATCACTGTTGCAGATATGCACGACAGGCTGATAGACCTGATGTTGAGATGTTAATTAGTGTTAATGTATATCATGTGGAGAGAAAGGTGACACATGAGTGGACACAGGGGTTGGATGCAATGTCAGGTGGACTGTTTCGCTGGACAGCTAATTAAAAATATAGACATTTTGTCAAAGGAATAACTGGATCTACTTGATTTGTGTCATTGATGAGTAAGTCCGGGCCTCACTGGATGTGTGAGCGGCACATCTGCGTCACGGAATGTCCAGCTCTTATTTAGGCACCCACATATGAGACATGGAAAAGGCTGTCTATAACGACGGGATAAAGCAGTCAACATATTCTTATTGTAGACTCAAGTGGGCGTAAATTTTTATTCTGTGAGGGTTTTGTCAGTTGGCAGAAACCAGTTTTTTCTTATGTTTCTGCTGGCAGCCATGTTTCAGTTACAGTGTCTTTGTCTCAGGCTTGTGGGTAACATTCATGCTTCAAAAATGTTCTTGGTTAATTGCTTTGCTTGTTTGATCCTTGAAATATTGGACAAAGCTCAGCTGATCTGGGCTTCTAGGCTGTCTAATTTGAACTCACATTGGTCTGAGTTTTACTTCCTTTCCTCCCACAATTTGAACAGATATTCAAATTTTGGATATAATGGCAGTCCTACTCCAAATGCAAATGCAAAAAATTCCCAAAACATTTTTAAAGGAAGTAGTTAAAAAGCCTTTATTCAGGTGGCAAAATCATTTTTAAAAGAAACCAACATGTTTCCCTTTTTTGGTTTTTGTCAAGGCCACATTCAAATCTCAAGTCTCAAACGAATCACGCTGGCATCTCACCAGCTTTACTAGCTTCTTTCCAACGACATCTGATTTACACACTGTCATGATTAAACTTTGGATGTCACCTGAGAAACCAGTTCATTGTAGTTTATTTGTTCAATTTACTGTCAGCAGCACAGCAAAGAAATAAATTATTCACATGCATTAAGCAGAAATGTTAAAGGGGCTATATGTGAAATTTTAAACAAGTACTACTAAAAATATTGGAGAGTGTTTCCCCTCCTCCCTAGAAACTTGAGGTTGCCAGATAGAGGATTAAATTCTTCACAAACTGAGAGACAGATGCACAAGGAACTTCACTTATAAACCTTTAAACAGAAACATAAACAGAAATTTCAGGCTGTAAATTGGAAATAAACTGGCTGCACTATTGTTTCAATTTAATATGTTTTCATCATCTGTGATGCACTTTCATAGACATGGCTTAAAACAACAAATTTCTTACATATGGTTCATTTAAAAAAAACAAACAAACACTCAAACCAATTACTTGAAAATCAAAATAGTAGAAAACACCGTCAAATAAAAGGTACAGGCGTCTTTAAAGACCAATGAGTTTTTTAGCTTGTCTATAGCTGATTTCATGGTTCAGGCTAAATGTCTTCTGTTGTGTTTTCTGTTGAGCCCCACAGTGTTGACCCAGTGCGCCGCCTGCTCCTGGCAGTTCTGATAAAGGTAATAGGTCTCAAAAGTTGCTCTGATAAAGCCACTGGTTCTGCCTAGAGAATAGCCTTCTCCTCTCACTGTAAAGGAATGCAGAAAATGCTTGCACAACCTCCCAGTATTGCAACACTGGCATGCAGGGAAAGACATACATGTGTCCAAGTCTGTGTTTGACTGAAAGGGCGACAGAGGGTCTAAAAATAATATTTCTTTTGGTAGAATGTACAGGATTCAATGATCCCACTGTTTAAGGCATGTGCTTTACTTCAGGAAGAGCCTGAAGCTTTTGTCTTTGCATAAACAGTAGATACAGATACTGTGAGTTCCTGGAGTTTTGAGGTCAATGCTGCTTAGGGCTCCACCATTAAACGTTAAATAATCAAAATTACAATAGCATCAGCAATAGCAAGTGTAATATCCACGTCCAAATACACTACAATGATAAAATATCTGTCAACACTAGCAATGTAGTGTGATCTATGTATACATATGTGTGCAATTAACTACAAAAACAGAGCAAACATGATGAGTTTAATTATATTTACTAAGTTTTCTAATGAGAATGGTTTGACTTCCTCACCTTGTGAATGTTTCTCTGTTAAAATCAGTATTTTTTTTAGAGATTTTTTAAGAGATTATACAGAAATCCTGGCCTGTATGTAGGGGGAAGGAATTCAAAGGCCAAAATGATAATTTTTCAGATGATTAACTATCTTTTGCTTGTTGATAGACTCAAAAAATGACTAATCCTTGTTTATTGATGTTTTTGCACATGGGAAAAAACAAGTGGCTTCATAGCACTAGTGAATCACAGTGCTGGTTTTTATTTTTTTTCATGAAAATGACAGTTTAGATCAGTAAGTCAAACCAATTATGAATCACAAATCACAGTTCCAATATTTGCTCAAATGAAAGCAGCTAGATTTGATCATTTTGAGCAGTTCTAATACTGATATCTGGGAGTTTAAATGTCTTCTGGTGTGCCATTGGACAATTATAATCAACATAAATACTTTACACAAAAAGACTGCAAACTGACATTTCACCAATGCAAAATAGGAGCTTGATTTCCTGTACAAATATTTCTGTTATACTTTTTCACTCACACTGTCAGAAATGTTGAATTTATATTGCAATAGAGTATTGCCATAAAGCTTAAAACTAACACGCTTTAAACGATGTCTGTCACACAGGAAATTCTCCTGCAGGCACTTTAGTTAAGGTGCAACATATCTGAGTGCAGAAGATGTTGCTGTTAGAATATCCTATTATAATTATTATGTGATGGCTAATTATGCCATCTTGTGGGCATTATTATGCAACTGCAACAGATCGTGGTTGGCAGATTTCTGTGAAGGCTCTCAGTCATGTTGAGTGATCGCACGGAATAGTAATATAGAAAGAAAATTTTTATAATTTAAGGATGTTTGCATTCACTCCATGTGACGTTTGCCATATCAGGCGCGCATGTGGGTGTGCGTGTGTGTGTGAGTGACGTGTGAAGATAAAGACATGAATTCTGTATGAGGTTTTAGAGCAAATGAGGGGAGGGGGAAGGGAGAGTGACACAAGTGAATCTGTTGTGATAGAGGAGAAGGAGGAAGACAGGAAGAGGAGAGGAGATGCAGGGGAGCATCATGAGATCTCTAGTGTGAAGACAACAGAGCAAGCGGTAGCGTTCATCTGGAGGGATGCTGCTCACGCTGCTTTTCTACCTTCGAGTCAAAGGTAGGAGAATCTGGAAACAACTCGAGGCAGTTCTGGGTCATCTGAGTTTTACACAGTGACAGACAGTAAGGCTGAGGAGAAAGGAAGCACAGGATCTGAGCTACAGTCATCATTAAGCATTAGATATTGGAGGAAATGCGTAGCGTTGATGATTCTGTTTGATATTAATAATGAAAATAAATGCCAAGATTGTTCGAGTGTCTACTTACACGCAAACTAAATCCTGCTTCTTAGGTTTAGATTTCAGTTTGCAGTTGAACAGAGTGAGTGTTTCATCTTTGTCACATCACCAGCTGCATCTAAAGTGAATATGCCCTGGTTTTATTCTTGCTGGGAGCATGTGAGGCTCTGCTGTCCTCTGCTCACTGTCACCTCAAACAACTCTCACTGGTACTCAGTACCACTGAGCCGCTGCTGCTCATTGGGACCTATGTAACCTGTTTAAAAATCCCAGGCTTCCTGGAGAAGTGACCAATTACAATGTTATGGCCAAAATATGTTCCTCTAAATTTAAGGCAGCCTGGTTTCCTGGAAAAACTTTGCCTTTCCTCTTTTCTTCAAGCCAAGGGAAACATTTCTGGATTCCTGTCAAAGGTGTGAATTTTACATTTTGGCACTTTGTTTCCTGTGTGTCATATCATCATTATTTGACTTAAAAATTCTCACAGGGAGGAGAAGCTGAGAAGATTTGCTGCAGATTATTGCAATATTTTGAGGACATACATGATGTGAAAAAATAGTTTTCAGGCCATAACCAGGTGCATTTTGTGCCTACAACGTAACCACATTTACAACCAGGAAATGGTTATCATCACCCTCATTTTCTCTATTTAGCCCAGACTGCCTCAAGTGGTTAAAACACTATTACGCTGAAAAGCAGGTTTTCATGAGCTCACACAAATGTGTGGTTTGACAATACATTTTGATTAGATTTTCTTGGGATGTAGATTATGACCATGAAACCACTAGGAGTGCTGACACTGCGGTGGCACTTTATAAGTTTACACTTTCTGAGTGCTTTCTTGAGTTGAGTGTTAAAAAATATTGTCAGAAAATGCTGATTGCAATCTTAAAAAGCAAGGAAGAGATAATATAGTGTGAAAGTTACACAGATAACACATGCACATCATCCATTTCATTGCCTCTCATCAGTTTATGAAGTGAATAATCACATTCTCAAATACATCTTTTACTTACAGATGAAAAACATATGGGAGGGATTAAAGCCGCAAATCCTCAGCTGCAAGCACCTGTGATTATTTTTCATGAACAAAGAGAATAATTTCCAATAGTTTATAAACTTAACCAAATGAACAGGTTTAATTGTAATTGGTTTTGTGGTTTTATTAAGCTGGCAGTATGTTTTGTCCAAAGGTGAAGGTCTGTGTTGTTCAAAAACCCTTCATCAAGCTGCTGGAGTATAATTCTGCTATGAAATACTCCTGTATGATGGGTAAAAATGGTGACATCATCCATGTGTAAATTCCCAACTGTCTCAAGGACACAAGCTCAGTGACCTCAGTGTCTCAGTGCCTCAGTCCACCACGAGTGCTAAAAAGTGAGAACAACACAATTATAAATTATAATTTAAATGTTTAATTCATTGTTCAAGTGATTGGAGCCAAAAAGCATGTTGATATTTTTTACAGTTGTTTAAGTCATTAGCAATTCTACACAAAAATGTTCCAGGTGCTTAAATATGTGTTCTCATAATTTGACACATGTTGCATTACACATACGACACACTATATGTACACGCATGATGTAAACAGTAAGACGTAGCAGTATACAGTCAGACAAGGCCTGGGTTTTATGGGACACTGCAGCTTTGAGGCGGACTTTCCTGCTGATTATATAACCACTGCTTTTATTTGGTGTGTGTGTAAGAGGAAGAGACATGGAAATAATTGCTCTATGCCGATGGCAAGTTTCCCAACATTGTTCTGTTAAAGCTAAATGCTCATTTATTGGATGTTCAACAAGTGGCACACACGTACGCTCGCACACACACACGATATATGTATTGATTTAATGAGCGCTGATGTAATGCATCGGTGCAAAGGTGAAAACATTGTACTCGTGGATAAACAGATTTGTACTCCTCATATTTTTAAGTTGTATTTGTCAGATGATGAGTTGATGCACATATTACAAAATGAAAGGAAAAAGAAAACATCAATGATGTTTGTCACAGAGCATCCTGTTAGTTTGTAAACCGTCCCAGCTGTGCACATTTGCTTCATTCTTTTGAATATTTAAAAGTAGCACACCCTGATCTGATGGAATCAAAATTTTGAAAAAGATTTACATACATCCATGTAGAAGCTGTAATGTTGCTCAACCAACTTTCAGATGTGAAAGCTGTGATTGAATTACATGGAAAAAAGTGTCAAGAGTGCAGCATTCATAATACATTAATGTCCACTTTAGAGAAAACTTGTATTATGCAGATCTGTTGCCATGGTTGCCATGTACCCTGCTTGTCCTTCCTTCTCTCCTTTAGGAAACCCCTAAGGTCCTGACAAGATTTTATGTAACTCCTAAATCCGGATCAAATTCTACTTTTAAATTAGACATCTTTTGTAATTTTATGCTTATTGCAGTGTCTTCTTTTTTTTAAATCTTTTACACTGATTAAAAAGACACTTTAATGAATGGTTTAATTAAAAGTCAAACTAACAAAGTTAGTCACGGCTCTATTGAACTGTCTCTATCACATGTTGGTCTAATTGTGACTGAAAATGCCTCGAGGCTGTTTCATTGATCCTCTCACCTCCTTTTGGAAGTGGACGCCTGGAGTAATAACCTTACCTTACATAACGGTCCTTGACAATCGGCAGCAAATGAATGTCCACAAATTAACTTTGCACTTTGCAAAAGTTGAGAATGTTGCTATTTTTCAGTTTTACTGCAGATCATAGGAAGTATTAAATTGGTATGTTCTGTACTGAAAAACAATCTTTATATGATGTGTTTTGGCAAAATGTGACATTTTTCAAAGTTCTAATTGGGAGTAGAGGAGGGGCCACAATGTTTGTTTACAGTGTTGTTTGTTTACAGTGTTAAGAGGATATTTCGGTGTGTGTTTTTTCTTAGCAAACATGTCAAGGCTATCAAGAAATATCACTACCTTTTCCTAACCGCTGGGTGCTTTTATTGCCTAAACTAAACTATAGGTTACTCACTTTGTTTAAATGTCACCAAAACAACCATTTACTTACTTGTGTGAAAAGCACCGCAATCAGTAAAATCATGTTGTGATTCAAGTCTGTAGACATTTGAATAACTAAATAAACCTTTAATAATATATAGAAACTAATTTCTACAACTTTAACACGAAAGCTTTAATTATTAAAACCAACCAGCCTCATTATTAAAACTGTAATTGTGATGCAGAAACATACGCTCACACGTGCTTTATCTGTAATTTGCAGAAACTGGTTTGGTTTCACATGCGTGGTTGCTGCTGACTTCTTACAGACAAGTTCAAATCAAACAGTGCAGTGCAGCCTTAAGGCATTGTGATCTTTCTTTTTCTTTTGAAGAGTATCTGAGGGAGGGGGGCATGCGCTGTTAGTAGTAACTTGTATGCTGCTGCTTCCCTGTGATTTAGAGAAACAATGTCTGGAAATGAGTCCAGCCCTGGTAAATGTCCTGTCCTGGAGAGAGGTGGTAGTACCACCCTGTCCTCCTGCTCCACGACTCCACGTATAAGCTACAGTATCACACCAGCGGGCTGTCCTCTCCTCTTTATGCCTACCGCGGACAAAATGGCAGGACTGTGTGTGTTGGCCTTTGCATCTGGAGGTGTAGTATTGTGTTTCTGATGCATGTGGTTTGACTTGTCTGCAGTGTTTCTTCTTTCTCAGTCTCATTCTGGCAGCTTGCAAGGAAAAATGGGGCAGAGTGACTGTGGTGCTGTGGAGGGAGATGTTGTAATAGGTCAGCTGTTAGAAGGTCTGCCAGTCGTAACGGTGTGTGTGTGTGTGTGTGTGTGTGGTGCAGCAAGGCGCGTTATCACCTTCAGGCTGTGCGGACGAGATATAAACAGGAACTGATCCTCAACCTCGAGCTATTAAGTGATTTTTAATATACATTTGCACGTCCTCTTCCTGGTTTTAAATAAGCCAGTCCGATTATTTCTGGTAAACTGTCAGCCAGCGATGCTGAGATGTTCTTCGGTCGGTGTGTGCAGAGGTTACCAAGTGTGTTTAATTACAAATTGTAGAATTTAGTGGGAACACTGTGCACAGAAGGGTGGAGCAGTGCTGCACTTTTGTGCCTTCATGACGCTGAAATTAAATCCCTATGGGCTAACTACTGAAACGACGACTAAAAGACAATCTAAACTTTTTTTGATCTATACCGGACATTTTAATTGTTAATGTTTCCTTTAAACGTTTCCTCCTAATGACAACTGACAGTGAAAGCAACTTATATTTTAGCTGGAAGTTATAAGTGATGCTCTGTGCATAAAGTCAATTGGATTTTTGCTATGACCAGTGTTTGTTGGACACGTGTTTTACTGCATTTATCGTGCAACTCTCAATCTTTTTTAGTTTCCTTTGCAGTGTATGAAATTGTTGCCAGTACTGGAGTAGTCATCTTTTCAGAGATTGGATCTGTAAGCAGAGTAGTTGTAGTACGACTGTCAATATGAGCGGCCTTTTGCTATTATCTGTTCTGTGATTGGTCAAAATTTCCTGTGGCAGAAAAGGATTTAAACAGATCTCTCAGCTCACTTGACTTTCATTACACACACGTGACAAAAAATGTGTTGCCTGCACCAAATTTTTCACGACAAATATGTCTTACAGAGCAGCAGTTTATTCACCTGCTCTAACCTTACCTACTGTAATTTGCTGTGGAAATTATAGAATCATTAAAACATACATGTCATTCATTTATTTATTTTTCTTTTGCCAATTGGCCTAATCATTTTGAATGAGTAGTGCATTTATCATTTATCATTAAACAGTGGAGATGCCCAAAAACCACTCTAAGGGGAAAACATTCATTCACCCTCTGTGTAACCACACAGCTATTCATCATCTGTCTAATTAAGGACATTAAGCCAAGAGCTGCAATTTACCACTTTGTCCAAACATCTGTTGGAATTAATTATTTAATCACACACACTGTATTTAGCATCTGACTTGGGCACTTGGGAAGCGTGACGTGATGTGTGGGTTCACTTTCCTCACACATACTGTCTCAGCGGCACTTTGTGTCAACTCCCCAACCCCCTCGCTCACCCACTGGTAAGAAATTAGAGGGAGAAATACTGGGTAACTATGGAAACACACTAAAGAGAACCTCCAGAAGAAGGTGTTACTTTCTTCTGAATTCCTTGAGTTAACAGTATTCGAGGGAGCTCACAGATGAGACCCCAAAAAAGCAGGGTCTCTCTCTGTGTCTTTTTGCTTCGCTCTGATCTCCTCTGCCCTGAACCAGAGCAAAGAAAAGATGCAACAATCACAAAAAAGAGACAAAAAAAAATACTGTATGTCTTTTCAAGACTGCAGAGGCAAAGCTACTTCTGTTATCTCGGACCATTCTGACAGGAGCTGTGCTGCAGTGTAGCTTAAATCTAGGAAGTCACTGTCTCTTGTGCCAAATGTCTGTTCAAATCCTTTTCTCTATGGCTGTCGGTTTGCATAGAGTGATGGGTGAAACTTCAAAAGAACAAACATTTGCCTGGGGCAAGACTCCATACGCTTCTGAGTCAAGTTAAAGACTTGTTAAAGCAATGCAACGTAAATGAAAAATATACACTATGTTCCACATTGCAGACAAAAGTCCTATTATTATTTTTATTTTTACTGTGCATAGTGAAGCATGCAAAATATATATCATTTTTGGATTGTGTCAGATTGTAGCTTTTTATCTTTCTGATATCTGATCCAGGAATTTTGATCAGTATCAGATATTACCAATACTGAGTATCGGCTCATCCCTTCAAGATTTAGGTACAGAGATACAGAGAATTAAAAATGAAATACTAGATAACTAAAATAACACATTAATTGTAATTATAATACGTTTTGTCTTCTTAGTTGTCAATATTTTATAACACAGACATCGTTAAATCTGAATCATTTTGGTTTCATTCGTATTCATTTCTAGGTGTGGGAAACACAGATTAAACATTTTCTGACAATCTAGAAAATAATTGAGGGGTTAATCAATTTTTGAATTGAAGTTAGAAGGGAATACAATGTAACTAAATAAGCCAATCATCAAAAATGTAATATATACATAGTGTGTGTGCAGTTTGTGCAAGGTAAAGAAGCTTCATCATTGAAAATGATATTTGGCTCTTGAATAGGGATGCACGACACTTGAGTTTTTGCCGATATCCAATATGCCAATATATTGAGAGGGCATGGGCCACTGGCCGATAAGATATATATACAGTATATATATATATACTGTATATATAAACGTTTTTCCTTGTGCTCAACTTTAGATTTTTTAATTGTGAAATTAACATATTTTGCATACTCACGTGACAGCAGATGTGGATCCAAATTTAATTCACTAACATAACCAACATAAATAAATGTAAAAAAAAAATCTTGCAGATAGATTTTAAAGTCAATATCTCCCTCTGAACATTTCTGGTTTGCACCGTTTATTCTGCGCTGTGGTAGAATCTGTTTTCGAAAGAGAAGAAGCACATTGTTGTTCCAAAACTACTTTTCTTTGCAGATGGTGTCTTCCTGACATCCTTTCTGCTCACTAATAATAGCTGGTGTATGGTATAGCTGGGCTGTGGCTGCCATGGCAACAGAGGTAAAAATGAATGAGTGGAGTAGGATATCACGTACACGCCCATCACTAAAGCAACCAATCAGACTGGGAAACCAGTGCAGGCAGGATGGGGAGTCAGGTGGCCAGTTCCTGATGGGGACCAGCCGAACCACTTCACTCCAGTATGTGGTATTGATATGGTTGGTTTGTAAAGCAAGTGTTTTAGATGAAATTTTTGCTTGAGCATGTGAAGTATCACCACTTAGTGCTTACTTCACTTTACTTGGCACTGGTATGTACATGTACTGTGACGATAAGCTGCACAGAGTTTTAAGTTTAATGGAATTTACTGTGTGGTTTCAGTGAGTAGGATCCAAAACGTTTTGGAATTTGACTTAGAATCTGATTGAAATCCAGGATATTTCCATTAAGGGTGGACATTTCTAGCAAGAATGCTGTTCAGATCCAGTACTTGATGGTATTATTTGTTGCATATTAAAATATTTTAAACTTCTGCAGGACTTGCAGCGTGTTTAGAGGAGCAGCTTCATAATGCATTAAATGAATCTCTGTAATAAATAATAAATTCACCCCAAATCAGGTCATCATTGGAGTTGAAAGGTTTGTTTTTATAAATGCAATAATTGATAAAAAAATATTTAGTTTTTATATAATATATAAAGAAGAGTCACAGTAACTGATTGACTTTTTATAATCAAGTGAATAATCAAATCATCTTGCCCATGCCTAATCTCCATATCTGACCCTTAAAGTGTTTTTAAGTCTGTCTAATTATAAAGCTGACTTTATTTCCTTTTTTAAAATCATTCATAATTTTGGCAACTCTTTAAAAACAATTAATTCCTGCAAGACACTAAACACGAGGATAGCTCAATAGAAATCTCCCTAAACATTAAAACTGACTATTCCTCATTTGGCTTTATAATATGCATCATGAAAAATTTGTCACGCATTTTCAATGGTTATCATAATAAGGTCCACTGCTGTTTACCGTGTCATAATCTCATGTGACACCCTGAAATTCACATTTCCTGCTGCTAATATAAATATAATGACTCCCATAGAAATCACTTGTTCTCCTCCAATTTGATTTTAAATCTCATTTTCCCACTGGAATAGGACTGTACTATGACTAAGAAATATAAAAATCAGACATGATGTAGTAAGATAATACAAATAATAATTCTACTCATGATATGGGCACAGTGGGACAGTGGGCTGGTTGTAAGATTCTGTGGACAAAACTGTATGGCAACCAAGTAGGTAATCAGTACCTTATTGTAGCTGGTGTAAACAGCATGATTATTGATTTAATTGTATTGATATCATTGCGACTGGTCTGATCATTTCAGATGTTTAACCAAGTCTAAAAAGGTCAGTAGTCAAAATTCACCAAGTTGCTTCTAATGATAAAAATATTGACTTTGGAGCTGTTAAGTCAAACTTGGATTTCCAAAGTTGTCCCAAAAGGTCTCCTGGATTAGTTTACTGACCGCTCTTTGTTTCCGCTCACATTCTTCCTCAGTCTTTTCTCAGTTGGCTCTTTTTTTGTTCGGATGAAAGTGTTCTGGACATAAGAAAGACTTTTAGCATTGGTCCAGTCATGTTGGAATAGAAAAGGGCCTTACCCAAACTGTTGCCACAAAGTTGGAAGCTTAGCATTGTCCAAAATATCTTGGTATACATCAGTGTTAAGATTGTCCTTCACTGGAGAGGGAAGGGACCTAGCCCAAAGCCTGATTGAACCAACTGAATCCAGTACTTAACAGATGTGGCCTTTGTCCACATAGTGTATAATACCATATTACTATTATTACATCATTCATCGCTGATAGTAATAAATACACTTTATTTGGCTTTGTTTAAACATCCAGTTGGTCAGATTGTTGCTTAAACCAGACATGCATGAAGTGTGACCAACAGACGTTGATCAGAATGCCTCTGTTTGCTGGTGAATAGACTTGTGACGTATGCGTGACAGGAAAACATGGCAACAAACCTGCTTCTTGTTGTTTTCAAGGAGTGATCGCTGTCAAGCAATGGTGTATAACAACCTTTGCCAGTGTTAGCTCCGGAGAGCAAGTTGCTTTAACTGGAAGCAACAGCCGAATTGAAAGAGAGCGGCTTTTTGGTGGCCGCCAATTTGGATGTATACAAAAGCTGCTAGATGTTGGTTCCCTGTTGTCATCGTGTAAAGCCCACATTTAGCTCACCAGGGGAAAAAGAAACCCTCTTTGTGGCTGCATCCTCGCCGGATGCAGAGAGAAATCAAATTGCTGGCAGACTTGGCGAGGTTCACCCAGGCTATGGACCTTTTATAAGACAGTAGAATGTTTTTAATCCCTTCTTTTCTACGCACCGTATCATACCCCGCAGTTTATTAATAGCTTAAAACATGCTTCTTTTATAAATAGCTACATCTTCATATTCTGATTTAAATAAAAGGCTCTGAACACCATTAAGTTGCTTTATTATCTGCAGTAAACGAAAAAAGGAGAGATTGAGGCTTTGAGGAAGTAAAAGAGGGAGGAAGATGAAGTGGGAAGGGGAAGAAAGAGAGAGAGAGAGAGAGGAGGTGGAGCAAAGCACATTTGTGCTTGTGTGTGTTTATCTCATGGTTTTATTTTCCTCACTTGAACTCAGACTCCATATGAAAACAGAGCCTCTGCACTTTTTGCCCAGGCTTTTTCACTCTTTGTTCCACCTCCTCCCTCCTTTCCATCGGTCCCCTGTCTAGTGTAGCACAACTCCACCCGGATCTTCACCACTCCTTCACCATGCTGCTTCTCTACAACTGTTTTCTTTCTCTCCTAGAATCAATCTATCGCCGCGGGGCCAGAAGATGGAGGAAACTGTACCGAGTCAACGGACACCTCTTCCAGGCCAAGCGCTTTAACAGGGTGAGTGTCTTCAGAGAGATGCACAGCACAGTGATGCCCGAGTCCTGCTTCACTCAATTCAGCTGAATCACTGGAGGCACAGGACCAGAGAGAGAAATGATGAATTGATGGTGTAGACGTTAGCTTCATCATTCATTACAGAATTCTAAAGGGATTTATGTTAAATACAAAATGTTAGAATTAAGAAGAAATGTTAATTTCTTTAGTGGTAATAGAAGCCGGATGGACTTTATCGTATGCATTTGTCTGAATAATGTCTGAGCAGAGCAAGAACAATAGGCATTTATCACCATATGCATGACCGATGTATCTGTACTATTACTTTAATTTGCAGTGGATATATATGTTAGTACTTTTCATAGTGATTTCCTGTTGTGCACGTGGGGGGAGTTTCAATTTGAGCGCCCCCTGAAGTTGTAATTCCAAGTCATCAACTAGTTTGAACTACAAGTCAAACACACCGCTCTGTCCTACTGGTGTCTGTGGACATTTTGCTACGTTGTTACTCTTAAATACCACGTTATGTGTTAATCAAATGGACGAGATTTGCTTGATATTTACGAAACCGAGCAAGAATGCTAACATTAACCACCAGCTGAACACCTGTGTTGTGAAGTTCGTAGGAACTCATCATTAGACGTTAATTAAAATGGGAGGTTTTCTATATCTGCTAAATGAGTTTGCATAGATTCTAGATTTAATGCTATCACTGCTTTAATCCAGTTTGCAAAGCTCTGATTGGCCCAGACCATCAGTGAGTGTCGTACTAGTTGGCATTAATTTAAAGGGAACAGTGAGATTAAAACACATAGTAAATGTCTTTTACATATGATTTTGGGCCAAAAAATGTCCAATAACTTGGACATTTCTACATGAGACAGTGAAGTGTCAGTGCAGATCATATTCCCACCAGAAACCTGAGCCAAGACAATTGTTTTTTTGTGGATGTTGTCCTATATCAATGTCCTGTTCTGTTTATACCGTAGGGGATGGCCATGTTATGTTCGAGCAGCAACTGAACACATGTTGAACACACGTTTCCTTATTGAGTAGCTTATTAATATAGTACCCATAGCCACATTTCTTATGTTTGCTTCCAAATCGTTCTATTTTTGTGTGAAACAGACAGTCCAGTCTGTCATGAACATGCCGTGCTAACTTTCTATACTGTGTGAGGGGTAATCATGTCACCGCTGTAGCTAAGATATCTGGACATAGATGAATAATTCATGGCTTCCTGATTATTGCATGTGTAGCTGTTGTCAGGTGAGCCCACACACACACACACACACACACACACACACACACACACACACACACACGCACACACACACACACACATTGGTACCTGAATGCATATGTGGGTTCTAATTGTTTCCCTGCTGCACCTGCTCTAACCCCGCTCATCCAAGGACTTTTAAATCATTCCTATTCCAATGTGAACCAAGGCCACTCTGATAAGCAGATGAAGAAAGACATTAATGCCATTTCAAACAGGCCTAATGTAGCTAATGTGTTTCCTCTGAAGGGCAATGAGGAAGATAAAGTTCTGGTTCTGCTGCACCTATGCTGTTGCCTTACGATCATATCATGTTGTTGTATCACATTTTTCCTCTATTACTTTACGGTACAACATTTAAAAAAGTGCACAAGTGGGATTCTTTAATTTACTGTAATCCTGTAGTTTAAATTCAAAATTAATTTTATAAGTCAGCTGAAAGGAAAAAGAAAAAGAATCTGAGATATAGCATCAATGCCTCAGATATACTTTAAAATCAGCTTCTGTATATTAGATTGTGTCAGATTATTCCTGTCCTCACACTAACCACTGCTGATGTAAGCTACGAGACAACACAAGTTTTAGAGGCAATTATAATTCAGTTTCAGTGTAGAATGGAGGTTTCCTGGTTAGGGCGAAGCGTCGTCCATTTCTGTCGTAGTCTTTAAGTCTATAATGCACCGACATCTTGCTGACTCTTTGCCCGAGCATTAAGTCCACGATGTGGTCATTAAGACTGATACACTGCAGAGCGATGCATAGTCAATAAAAGACAAATAGGTACAGTACAGGCGCACATTAGTATTATTAGAAAAACCAGTGATCATAATGGTTAATCTATAGAAAAATGTAATTGAAAACACTCAGCATATAGACTGAATTGCTTCTGTTACTTTATGCGACCTTCATATAATAATGTCTGGCTGTATACTGTACCCTCTCTCCCACAGAAAAGAACAATTTAAAGCCTACCTGTTAATATATGTGTTAACAGTTCAGACAGGAGCTACTTGTTTTTAGCATTTAATTAATTCAAATCACTTTTTTTTACTGTTGCTACTAATAACTTACAATTGTACCCCTACTCCTGATTGGATAATTTTTCATTGGATACTAGAACAGGCTAAGGTTTAAACAGTAAATCTAACAGTGTTTAAGAAAAACAAAAGAAGTAAATTAAATTATTTAAATGTTTACACTTGAGGACAAAATTATGAAAATGTCATTGTTTTAAAAGTGTTTTCCAAGTGCCGTTAAACAAAGCAAAGAATTTTAACACAGCTTTTTCAAGCATCCTACGTTTATTTTGGATGCTTCCATTATTTGTCTTTGCACACAGAAATGATATTATTCCGCAAAAACAAAAACTGCCAAGGCCATCAAATCTGGAAGAGCTTAAGAGATTTGCTAAAGAAGAATGAGCTGGGATTCCTCAGGACACGCATCAGAGTCTTGTTGAAAACTACAACAAATGACTGCAGGCTGTTATCCAGCAAAAAGGATACACAATTGACTATTAGCATCAATAATTTCATCCTCAACTGTAATTATTTGGGGAAATACAGACTATTGCATTGCATTGCTGTAATGTGACATTTATATTCAGTAAAGCAGTATGGCAGTGTTAACATAACTTTATTTTACTCTTTTTATTTATTCTTTACTGTTATGTTAACACATTAATGAGTTAAATACAACAAAAATCCCTGATTTTATGTTGTCCTATTCAGAATTGTTGGTAAATTGACACTTTTTGTTACTTCTATGCTGCAACATTGACCGTGTTCTAGTCAAAATATTGGTTTGGTGATATACTGTCGTCTTTCCACGTGCAATACAGTAATTGATATGCCAGGACAGATATTGATATTTTAATGAACAAATTAAGGTGCTCTAAAATTAACAGTCTTTGCCAGTTTCACTCGCTGGACGGCGCTACTTGATGTCTCCTCACGGTGGCGCTGCCATCTACGCTCAATACATAGACTTTATGCATTTTGTTCTTTATGTTTTGAATAAACAGAGAAATCGTACACTTTTAATTTTTCATAGGCATTTTGTTTTCTTTAGCTCCACAATGCAATATATTGATTATCAGAGATTATCAGAGAATGGTTATATCATGATATTATTGTTAGGGTGGACCATATATCACGTATTGTATAGTATCATTAGGTACACTCCTCTACTGTGTACATTACAGTACAGGATGTGGCAGTTGATTTTGTAATAGCGAGTTAATAATATGGTAATACCATCCTATTTCAATAGTAATCACCAATTAATAACTTGGTAACAACAATGGAAAAAAAAGGAAAAAGAGTGTGAGACATAATGGATTCCAGAAATATAATATTGTAATTACCAATTCTGATTCTGTGAAGGTTTTGCGTCATCATCACTTACCCAGTAGTACTGTAATACTATCTTCTTAGTACCACACTATTAGCATTGTTATTACCAAGTTGGAAATCACATATGTATATGATTTTATTACTATAATACTCCTTTATATTAAAGACATATTTAAAGACATATTTACTCACTGAGGTCAGCATGAGTGACAGCTGTCAGGATGTAGAGCAGTACAGATTTTAAATAAAGAAATTCCCTGACACCACCATGTAACCTGTGGTGTAATGTTCTTCCCGGTGAACATGTTAACATGTTGATAGTATACACTATGTGACGTGAGCATGTATGTGTGTGAATCTGCGTTCGGGGGGTTGTTCTTTGGTGTTATGATGTAAAGCACTTTTTACTGCCTTTATTGTGTATGAAAAGTGCTTTATAAATAAAGTTTGATTGATTGACATACTGTCTATAGCATACGTAAGTGCAGCCTCAAAGAGCCGAACAGAACAGCTGTCAACTACCGTTAAAGATTTAAATCTCAACACGTTGTTCACTTTTTCATTGTTTCATTGTTTGGTCTTTACATAACTTTAAGAACACCACTTTTGTTTACGCTACTTTGCTTCAGGGAGAGTTATTATTGATTATAACTAAATTTATAAAATGTTTACATCTTCTGGAAAAAGAATCATGTGGTGAGGTTAAGAGAGAGAGAATTTACAACAGAGAATTTATCATACAGTGTTTATGTTGTTGAGCATTTGTCTTTCAGACTGTTGTCGTCATGCCACTTCTTAAGATTCTGCTTGGCTGACTGTGTTGTACTCAGCATATAAATAAGCCAAGGAGAAGTAGGTCAGGTTTCTCCTCCCTTCTCTCACTCCATCTCTCTCTCTCTTTCTCTCCTCCCTCCTTCCCTACTTCCCACTCCATCTCCTCTTGATGTTGCAGCAGTGAATGCTTCTTTGTAGATTCCTCCCATTAGACTTAATGGAGTCTCTTTAGCTCCCGTCCATCACATGATGGAGCGGGATTCAGTGCAACCTGCTGGCTGTTTGCCCCCACAAGGTCTCCATCAGTGGGATGATGGACCCTTGCCAGCCTCGCATGGTACAGAGCAGAAAATCCAAACAAATAATGTCAAACTGGTGCACATACATTGTTGAGAACTGTAAAGTAGCAAGTTATTTTGTCACCTTTTCCTGTTTAGACAGTATAACAAATTGGGAGCATTATGCACCATTTACTAAGGTACTACTCTTGTTTTTTCTGACGCCCTTGCCATGACCCACCACCACAGTGATGGATATCAGTGTTGGACAGCAGCTTTTACCTTGAGGGTGGAACCATTGGCCTATAAATCTGAAGCATTAGTTTTGACCAGAAGCTATTTTTCAGCGTCAAGGAATAAAAGACATTAGTGATTCCCTGACCAAGGATGAGATGTTCACTGTCAAATATCTTTACAGTTAATGTGCCAGTCATACCAATTAGTTTCGGCAGAGCTGTTTGCATGGTTTTAGGCTTAAACCATAAAAACAACTACAACTTTTTGTAGTTTTCTTTTTCTTTTCTTTTTCTTCCTTTTTGTTGTCATTGTACTACTTAAACATCCCTTGTATATGTGGACTGAAATGAACTAAACTAAGCTAAAACTGATATGTGCTTCATCGTGAGGCTTTTTTTAGAATATGTCTAGCTCTTTTCTCTCACCTGTTGAGTTTTCTTACATGTTACTGATGCAGTGATTGAACCCACATTCTGTATTTGTCTCTCTTGTTTGGTTCAGTGTAGGTACTGACCGCCTCATTTTCTTGTGCTCCTGTTGTGTTCTCTTTGTAGAAGTTTCAAATTGCTTCCCTTTTCAAGTAACTCAGCAATTTCATTAAATCCATCCATTATCCAAACACAGAAAATGGAGCATAATTATAGGTACAGTACAAATGAACACGCCGACAAAGGAGTTACTGATCAGCATGATACAGTTCAACTGTTGGAGCAAGGTTTTAGTTATCTCGTCTCAAATCTTCAACTGAAATTGTTGCGTAGTTTTGTCAACTGACAATTATAAAAAGTTCTAAGCGACAAATTATAAATCTTCATGAGTGAGTGCTGACACATTTGCAAGGCCTCTGCTGAGCTTGTAGAGCTAATCGCGTTGAAAAGGAAAGTTTAAAGTCAGTCAGACTTTATTTTGATTTTGTCTTTATCATTGTCTTCTGAACCGAAGAATAAAAAGCATGCCTAATGGCACTCCCTGTTGTTTCCAAGCCTGTCAAAATCTTGATGTGGTGAAAGCATCCTTGTCAACATTGGTGATTATTTTGGGCTTGTGTTTGCAGTGAAGGCAAGACCGGCTGAGGCAAAAGTGCGTGATTATTTTCTAAATGTATGCCATAACCTCTATGTACAGTCAGAATAGAAAGACTGAGGGAAGCCTTTGAAGTTTGCTGAAACATTTCCATGGCAACCGAGCAAAGATTGGGACTCTTTGTTCTTCACACTGTCAGCATGTACAGCCTGTAAATGAATGTTGTCCATACTGTGAAGTGCACACACTGCATCTTAAATCTTTAGTCTCCAGTGAAACATTTAGGTGGCAGATTAAATGGTGTCCAGGGAAGCTAAAATGCAAACAAAGCATTATTTGGTACAAATACAGTCATGTAAGAATTAAGCTAAAAAAAAAACATAAGGAAAGAACCAGTCAAAGAGCAAACTCTCTGGAGAGCATGTTATTTAATGCTCGACAGTCTCTGCTTCACAATAGGTTTATGTGAAGAAAAGGAGGCCAGACTCCACACAAAACACACAAACATCATGTACAATATATGAAGGATTCACTAAAACAAATAGAATCCCCATAGACCAAACAATACATAACAATAGATGCATGTCCCAGAATCTCCTTGATATTTATATTGGATTTTTTCTCTTTTTCTCTACTCTACTCTACTCTACTCTACTCTACACCTCCTCACCCATATTATCTTCTATTCTACTGTGCTCTACTCGTCACTTTCTTCTACTCTTCTCCACTCTTCTCTATTTTCCTCTACCGTACTGTATGGTACTCTACTGTACTTCTCTACTCTGATGTATTCAACTCTACTCCTCTCTTGGCCTCTACCATGTACTGTACTGCACTCAACTCGGTTTTGAGTCCACAATCCAAAGGTACACTACCCAGATGGGGACAAGAGAAGCCTGTTTCCATACGAGACTGCAAACAAAATGTGTAATAAATCGGATGTTTGTCATTCACATCCTGCTTTGTCATTGCTCCCTGTTCAGTGAAAATATGATTGTCCGTTTGTGAGATAACCACCAACCCGTCCTGTTCTTGTCCTACAGAAAGCCTACTGTGGCCACTGTAGCGAAAGGATATGGGGGCTGGGCAGGCAGGGCTACAAGTGTATCAACTGCAAACTGCTGGTCCATAAGCGCTGTCACAGACTCATCCCTCAGACCTGCCAAAGGCTTATGGTGAGTATTTCATCTACATGTTCTTCATGAGCCAGTGTAGTCCTTCAGCATTCAGGCAAACTCTGAAATCCAGCTTATGTGTTATAAGTGTGTATGAAGCACGCAAGCTTGATGTGTGTGTCCATAAACTTTGTTGGACGTTACTAATGCTGCTTCCAGACTACAGGAGATTTAAAATCCACCAAGTCACCAAATTTGACATCATGTTGTATCACACACAAGAAGACAAGCTTCACAGATTTCTTTTCTCCCTAATCTAAAACATGCACACACTACAAATATGAAAGTGACACATCACACACACTGAAGCATATTATAAGGATTCTTGTTCCAGATGGATAAGGTCATGAAAAAGTTTGTGGAAACAACACAGTTACAAAAAAAGAGAAAAATAATGACGGGTCTTGAACCATGATCAGCACCACATTTCTCTCCCGATTGCCATCTTTTACCCGATACAAGACACAGAGTCTTAAAGTGTTCTAAATTTTAGTTCAGATGTGTTCCCATAGTCTTGAGGTAAGGTATCACTTGGACACATTTGCCTTCAGCTGTCCCCTGTTTCTCTGCAAATTAAGTCAAAAGAACATACTTTATAAATAGCAGACTTATATATGGGTGGAGTGGGGTGGGGTGTACCAGTCCAGGGATCTCTGTGCTCAAACTCAACTTTGTCGATCTTTCTTTGGACATTTCCTGTTGGCCTCTGTGGACTGAACGTCTGCAGCTCATCCTCCTTTACTTTCCTCTCATTCTATTAAAATGAGACCAAGAGACCAAGGTCAGCAGCAGCAAACCAAGGTGCTGCATGTAATCAGTTCATTTGACTACAGAGATCCAAAATCCAGTCCTGACTAGAAAATCAATGTCATCAGCAGAAAACTAGCTCTGTATTGTCTGCTGTGAGCAGTGGGATCACCCTTCTCAGGATCTTCAGAGACAGATAAGTGAGTTGGCAGATCAATACTTGGAGTGACTTGTTTCCTTTTTTACTGAAGCCTCCACATCATCACAAGTTACCTGAGATCATCTCTCTAATTCCAGACATTTCCCCGTACCACGCCAGCTAACATGTTTCACCTCAAACTCCAGTGTGTCTGTTGTAGAGAATATTTCGTTGGATATGTGTTTGACTGTTTTAAGGAATATCTACATGAATTTCTTCAATTCCTTGTTCAGGATCCAGTCATGCCATCACAGGAGCCCCCTTCAGACGACAAGAGTGAAGAAGTGGACCTTCCACCGGACGACACAGAGGACTCCGATGAGAGTAAGTCACTGAAAGCCTCTCCTTCCTCTTCATAATAAGGAAGTAGACTGTAGCCGTTCATCAATGTCAAAACAATGTACCATCCAAAAAAACCATTTGTCTAAGTATTGAGCATAAACCCATTGTAAAATGAGGATCAGCATCAAAATTGGTAGGTTAGGAAAGATGGAACTGATTTATAATTGCCCACTTCTGTGTATTACTGTACATTGTATTGCTACAAAAATCCGGAGCCTGTAATTCATATGAAACAATGTTATATTCACATTTTACCAATGTGAATATAAAATCTGTAAACGCAACTGAACTATGATGCGATTTTATTTGAGGTCAGTCTTGACTTATTATATTATATATAAATTGTTGCTTATTGAATTGTTATTGTATATGTACAGTATACCAATGCAAATTTATGTTATGTGGTGTAATGAGAGACACTAGACACATTTGGAGACACTAGTCTCCAACTGTTATTGAGTCTCACCATGACCACCATGACAACAATCCTTAGTTGTAAAACATTTTACCCATTTGTACCAAACTGGTGAAAGAGAAAAATGAAAATGGTGAATCTGTTTAAAACCTGGACCCTGATATTTACATTTGCCCTCCATTAAATCCACAATCTGCTTTTCACAGTGTTAGTGTAACAGTAAAACCTACAGTCTTTTATAGCAACAGCACCAAAAATACAATTGTATGTGGTTTTAAATTAGCAAAAACAAATGAAGACCACAAACAGTTTTTGGTCATAAGTTTGAGCTAAACCCCACATTCACTTTCAACACTTATGTCAAGTCAAACTCGCAGCCGTTATCTCACCACATGACTGCTCTCTGATGGGATCCCTTACAGCCCTCTCTGAAATCCGATTATGAGGAGACTGTGGACTGATGTGGTAGACTGTTAGAGGAGGGTCCCTGGTATGAGATGATCTGGGACCCCCTGTGGATTGACCTAGTTTGGTTTTCCTGCATGTATATGGCCATTATTGTGCGTAGTCTACCTCCCTCTACTGGCCAGAAAATAGAACATGTCAAATCTATAAGTGCAGATGTAAGGAGGATACAGTAAGTGCATTTACTGTCTCTAATTCAGTCTCTGTGTCTGTTCTTTGCAGTACCCTTTTTGCCACACAACTGTACAGAGGATAAAACGGAGGATGCAGATTCAGAGGTGAGTAGGTCGCTCTTAGTTGCTACTGGGGATGTTTATCTGACAATACACATCCAGATACAGTGGTTAAGATAAGATATATAGGAATACTATAAGCAAGGCAATGTTTTTCATTTGTTCTTCCCTAAAACAGTGTATTTTAAGAATAACATTTGCAACTGAAATAACAGTATTAGAAGCATAAACAATATTCAGCATTCTTTGTCAAGTAAAATGAGTTCAATGTTTTCATTACATATTCAAGTAAAAGCTATGAATGACCGTTTGTCAAAACATTATTTTCGTGTGATCATTCTTTTTTTATTAACACTCAAACCTTAAAGCATTCAAGCTGAAACAGAAATGTTACATACTGTCCATGAAACACTCTTCTGCCCCCTGCAGGACATTAAAGGAGTTGTGGACGGCATCGACGGCATTAAGTTGTCCCAGGGCCTGGCTCTTGGACTGGGTGACTTTGACTTGGTCCGGGTGATCGGCCGCGGCAGCTACGCCAAGGTCCTGCTGGTTCGGCTGAAGAAGAACGAACAGATGTTTGCCATGAAGGTAGTGAAGAAGGAGCTGGTCCACGATGATGAGGTGAGACAGATTTCAGGCTGATGAACAGAGAGGATTATCTCAGACCAGAGCACGATCATGCATGACAGGGTTATTTATGGTACAGATGATGTTATGTGGTTAATAAACGAATCATAAAAACGGCCCAAATCTAACTGTTTACCAAGATGGTGTCAAAGTTCTTCATGTGAAAACGAGATATCTTAACAGTCGATGTTCAGTAGCGACAATGGATCACATGTGGCCCATGGGCCGCCAGTTTGACACCTTATAGACTTATTAACATTGTTGTTGCCAAACTTCCTTAATGGGGACACAGTTTTTTAACGATAGAATACTATTGTGACTAATCACCATATCTATAACAACAAGTCACATTCAAGAGACGTTTGGTAAATTAATTAAAAACTTAATTTTAGGGATGTTATTTAAAACATTCACTCATACACTCACTCATACACCATGGACAGGCCGCCAGTCCATCGCAGGACCACACATGGAGACAAACAACCATTCACTCTCACATTCACACCTACAGGCAATTTAGAGTGTTCAGTTTGCCAGTTCCAGTGTCCAGCGTGTTCTCCTCATGTTGTCATGAAGAGAACATGCAGAAAGGCCATTTGTTTGTTATTTAAAATGTCTAAACATAAATCTTAACTAAAAGGTTGGGGAAATTCTGCAGCTTTCTTTGGAGATCCAAAACAAAATCTCCCACGGCCCAGACTTTGGGTATCACTGTTCCATTCAGTACCTTTTGAAAACCAATATAAAGGTGACGTCATGATATGCTATCATCCTTTTTCCCAGCTTCACCATCACTGCTGCAGTGAACACTCACTCCTCACACTGACATCTGTTTATTATCTCTGGTTTGTGCTGCTAATGTCAGGTGACATGATACAGTGAGAGCAGCCAGTTTGCTGGTCCAGAACACAACAGGCTCGTGTACTGGTCCAGGATAGAAAGGAAAGGAAACCGGTGGATTAAAATGTGTTACACTTTTTCCATGTGTTCTTAGACTTGGAGGATTGATGCCTTTGGATTGCAGAGGTTATTTAACTCTTTGACCTTGCATTGCAAATGTGAAGCTGTCACCAATGATCTGACCAGAGTGCTGAGCAGAAGGACTCCCACAGGCAGGGATTGTGAACTGCTAGACTGTGAAACATGTTTCAGAGTGATCAGTGATGAAAGGATGGATTGATGTTTATCATAAAAGGGCTAGAAAAGGAGAGATGGAGGAAATAGAACAGTGAAGGGTGTATGAGGAACGCGGGAGCAGGTAAAGAGGAGTGAAAATAGTTAAAATACTGAGTCAGAAGCTGGTGAGAGCTTCTGAATGAGGAATGTGTAAGACAAGGACGAGGGGGTTTAAAAAGAAGTGGGGGTGGATTTGACACAAAAATGGCAGCGAGCTCATGCATTAGAGAAAAAGGTTTAGGCGGAAGCAGGAATAAGTGAGTGGGTGACTCAGAGGAGATGCTAAAATCTGGCTACAGTGTCTTTTTTGCTTTGATGAATTGCCAGATGAACATGATCTGAAGTCTGCATAAAGCTCTTATAGCAGCAAAGACACAGGCATACATATTGTCCACATGTATTATTTATCATTAATGTAAATGCAGCAGGCTGGTGTTTCCGTCTTCCCATTGGCTAACAAACAAAAAAGTGTTTAAATGTTAAGTAATGTCAAATATTTTCTTAAACGTAAAATGAAATGTTGCACGTTTTGATGAAGATTAACACTGTGTTTTTATCAGGGATGAGCTAATACAATATTCAGTATAAGCACTGGTCCAATACTGGTTATTGGAAGTCATTGGATCATGAAAACGGTATGATCCAAAAACCCTAAATATCACATAAACGCTTCATAAGCATTCTTTAAAGAGAATGCACCTTTGGCATCATATGATTAGAATGTGAGTGAGAAATGCACACTGCAGTGATCATATAAGCTATGTGGATTTATCTTAAGATAAGAGAGGATATAAAAGCAAAATTGATGGTTTAAAAGAAGGTAGCAGACCGATCGTGCTATTGGTAGATGCTCAAGACTGATATTGGTATCGATATATACTTATGATCCTGGAGACTGCATGATGAAATGTTATGTCATGTTTAGTTTTCTACAGCTATTGTCACATAGCACTAACAAAACAAAACCTCATTTTGCACATGTGATCTTTGTATTGGGCCCTTTTTTTAAATGCATGTATGTAATGTACTGTCTGTCTTGTCTGTTTCATTGTGTCGTATTAAGTGGGAAAATGAAGGTTGGTGAAAATTAAAACCTGCAAAAGGTTTATATCTGAATTTGCTGTCCATCAGGTTTAATGAGATTTTTCATCAGTTTAGTAAAATGAATTTGCTTGATTTCAATAATTGCTGTTCTGTTGTGTACACTGCATCTTTAAGAGTTTAAAACTCTTCAAAACAGTTCCATGAGCGAGATATACAACTGTGGTGACTTTGCCTTGTCGTTGATAAGTAAGGCCACTAGATGGCACTATTGCTCAACTCTTAAAACTCTCCGCACTATATCAGGCTGCTTTAGGCAGCCTTGAATAAGTGACCGGCTGCATCGTTCAGCATCAGCACAACAAACCCAGGAGGACAACACACATCACGCCTCCACTTTCCTCATCATTTTATAATCTTGTTTTTTTTCCCCACACACTTCATTTTTAAATCCAGTGTTTTCCACAAATTCTGTGACAGCTGCGAACAAAACAAATTTGATTCGATAACAAATGTGCCATAATAAGACAGATTTAAGGAAATCATCATGTTCCACCAGTGTTTTTAATCTTCCATCCCATTTTTATTTATTCATGGATATGTTCATGTTCTTCATTTAATAATTAGTCGTTGCTGTGGTCTCGTGCCTCACATCAAAGGAAGCTTAGAGCTTTTCCACAGGCTCACTACAAACCTCTGAGGGGGCAGAGCTGACCAACAGGAGATGTGTTGTGATGGCCTGTTCTGCATACATTCTAAATTCCTCTAGTAGTAATGATTTAAGTTGAAGGAATTTGGTATCGTGTGCACAGTATGGCGCCCCTATTGTGGTGTTATAAATTAACAATATGGTATCGAGGCGCAGCAGGAAGATCTTGAAATTTAGACACTGACTGTGTTGTAGCTCACATTAACATTAACTATGAACAAATGAAATGACACTTGGGGTTGGACACTGACTCCTCTTTGTAGGAGCTGCTTTGAGCAGTTACAACCAAAGAGAACTGTTTTTTTTTTTACTGTGTCCATGTTAAATATCATGGATGGTTTCTGAGGCTTAAGTCCTTTTTTAACATTTGGGTCTCCTCACCCATGTTTGAAGGAAATTGGAGATAATTCCTTAACCTAAAGTTTACATGTCTCTACAGACATGTAAACAAAACAGTGCTACTTACACGAGTAACAGAGAGTGAGTCATGTGGAGGTGATGGGCTTGATCAACTTGGTGTAAACTCATTTGAGAATAATGGTCAGAATGTAACAGACATGCATTTATAATTAAAATGTACACACTGCAGCTTTAAAGAAAGATAAATGTCCACACCCAAATCTGTGAGTGAAGTAGTCATGTGTCACGTTGGTGTCTCTTCTGATAATGTCTATTATCTAAATAGATGAGGTAACTCATCTACCAGACTTTCTCACTGTTTGCATTCAAACACCTAGCGTTAGTTTAGTTAAATGTCTGGATAAAAGTGGATTGGACTTCTTTGTCAGTCTACCTTCCACATTTTCAACACAGAAACAATGCCATTGACTGGATGTCATTTTCCAAAGGTTGTATTGATTCTTCAGGACAGGTCAGGACTGGTTTTCAGGACAGACTTCATCTTTTGGCTCACACTCCAAGGTCCACACATTTAACTGGGACAGCCTGAGGAACAAAGCAGTCTCAGTATAACCCTCAGTGAGACGAGTGCTCTCTGCACTAACAGCTGTCGTCTGTCTCTGTGTGAAAAGGTCTATTGATCAGACAAATTGATTGGTACGTTATCTCTCCTCTGTCTGTCTCCCCTCGTCTCTCTAGGACATCGACTGGGTGCAGACAGAGAAACATGTGTTTGAGCAGGCGTCCACCAATCCATTCTTAGTCGGCCTCCACTCCTGTTTCCAGACAGAAAGTCGGTAAGAACATGGTGAAGCTGACACCTGGATTTAATGGCATATCATTATCATTTCATTACCATCAACAGATCTTATGTAAATGAATTCCTCCTCTCATGTGCAATATTTATATAACGTAAAAGAAATAAACATATTGCCTGGGCAGCCCATGGCCTAGTGGGAAGGCAAGTTACTCAATCCCCATTGGTCCACGGCGATTGGGTTAATTGGACACTCGGATTTGACCCCAGCCACGGTGGGGGGCCAAATCCAGTTTGTACTCCTTGTGACATCCGAAGCCTGAATAAAGGGGAGGGTTTGCATCAGCAAGGGATCATCTGCAGTGACAATCCTTAGAGAAGGAGAAGCTGAAAGAAGCTGAAAAAATTCAAAAATAAATACACTGTCTATGTTTATATCCTGTGAATAATCCTGCCCCTCTGAAATCATTTCTTTTTTTCTCTGCTCTGGGGACACATTATCTGGTTCACACTCCAACATAGTAGGTGTTAGCATTTTAATTTGTGTATAATTCATATGACAAAAAGAGGAAAAAAACACATAAGTGTAATTTACTCATAAATATGACTAACATCATTAATCTCTTAGCCATATTTCTATGTATTTAAAATGTTTTATGTCTTCTCCATAAATTAAAGAGACATACACAGTCACAGCTCATGCACTCATTTCATATCTGATACTACGGTTACATTATCTAAAGACATAATGTAACATATTTGTGTTTTTTTCTCATTGTTTTCAAAACTCTCACAGATCCACAGGTCCTCTGTTCAACAGTGTCAGAGATATACTGATGTATTTTCTCCTCCTGCTTTTGTTCCCAGGTTATTTCTGGTAATTGAATATGTGAATGGCGGTGACTTGATGTTTCATATGCAACGACAAAGGAAGCTCCCAGAAGAGCATGCGAGGTAAACATCCAGGTGTTAGAGCATCTGTTCACATCTGTTGGTTAAAATGTCCCAGTCTAGAATTCAAGTGTTTATTTATATGTAGATGCAGTCTGTACCTGTGCTACTTTAACATGAAAAATGAACTATTGTCAAGATCAAGATTAACTGGTATACTCGTTAGTAGATGCGATGTAGTTTCTTCACATCTGCACAGACAAATATCAGGACCAGGGCTGCAACAGATGATTATTTTCATTATGGATTGATATGTCAATCTCAAACGGAATAATCAATAAACAAACTTGTTGGCGATCATACATTGATTAGTTGTCGCAGCCCTAATCAGGAGGCAGTGCAGTGAGGCCTCCAGCAGTAAGCTGCTGTATGGCCAGGGTATGACATACAGAGCAAGTGAATTTATAACTGGATTCGGTTAAGATGACAGGGCACAGTTGGCTCAGCTGGCTGCACAATATTAGGCTGACTGATCCAGAAGGTTCCTTTGTACAGTACTTCAGATTATGTATTTATGTGAGCGACAGACTTTGTGCTCTGCACTGCTGTTGTCTTTTGGTTAGAACGGAAAAGGCGGGGTGTCAGCAGCTTGTTTAGCAATTTCTACTGATATCTCATGCATTTCATATTCACACAACGTCAGGGTAGACACTGGACACACTTGTGCCCTGTCACCTGCCAAGTCTGAAGACTGCCAAGTGACCTGTTGGACCGTTATTTTAAATTAATTAACAGACAGAAGTTCCTTGCACTGATAGATTTGTGGTGCATTAACACAAGGTGGCAGCAGCAGCAGGCATTTGGTCACTTATGTGTTTGCAGATGTGATGGCATTTACAAGAGTCACTGAATGCATCTTGAGTGCATCTTGTTCACTGCTGCTCGTCACAGCTCTCATTAGCGGGAGTTTGTTGTTGTTGTTTACTTGGAGTGAAAAATTGCCCTCTGATAAAAAAAATGTCTGAAGTAGAAACATAATTTTAAAAATTTGGCTGGAGTACTGACACTTTTTCCTCCCCTCATAGTGAAGTTGCTGCTGCTACGGGACAGTTTGTGTGTGTGTGTGTGTGTGTGTGTGTGGCTGAAGATGCATCACTTTTTTTCCATTCGGGTAAAAATGTTCCTCTGCAGCATATTTCCTCACAAAAACAACCTGTTGGTTTAATAGGAAGGTTAAGCAGCTCCTCGCTGACATGGCAATGGAACCAGACCTGATACTTTTTTTTCCCCACCTCTGAGAAATGTAATGAGCACCCATAATTCATTGTGCCTGTCTACAGGGCACTCCAACTGTGGCTCTGATAAATGCTGGATCAAAGGCTCGGTAATTTAGAGAGGCACTGTTGGGCCCCAATCGGCCCCTGCAATCTGTATTCTGGAGACAGTGGCTGCACATATGCAAAGCAGCATGTTAATCACTCATAATGATTGTACATATTCATGAGCCATGCTCTTACAGAGAGCCCTGCTGCATTCCCCTGTGCAGTGGGGGGAGGCCGACCGGTGGGCGGCGGATGGTGCTGCCGATAGGACGCACCTTCTATCAGTCTGATGCCAGCAATGAAACAAGGGCGTACAATGAGGGCTGTCAGAGGGAAAATGCGGGGGAGCGTTGTGGGATTTGTGATTCCTCTGTCAAACATCCTCCTCACTGCCGTCTCTTCCTCAGTGTTTGACAATCATGGATTTGTGGCAGGCAGACAGAGAGAGAGAGAGAGAGAGAGAGAGAGAGAGGCTCATCAGTGTTAATGAAGGCTTATCTCCCAGAGACAGAACACACACAACCTACACACGGAGAGAAAACATGCTACTGACTCACCAAAGATGCTCACCAAGTACTACTCACTGTTAAAGCTAATGTTTACTTAAATTTAACTCTACTGATTACAGTCCTCCACACTTTGGAACTCACAGAGAAGTCAACAGACGCAATGCATGTGTATTATAGAGTGCTGGACGTCGCCTCCATGTTGGCAGGAAATGCTTCTGCGAAAATTAACAGCTTCAAGCCATCAGATTTCACCGCGCACTTTAGATCCAAGGAAATGAGCAGTATTTTTACTTACTTTTTGGAAAAGTATGGAGAAAGCCAGAGTGGACATTATTTCAGATGTACAGAATTTTGCCATCTTCAACTTTCTGATAATCTTTCCCTCAACACTTAGACATTATAATAAAAGCATGTGAAATAAACAAGTTAAATTAAGATAGTGGTGGATTCTGTTCATTTCCATCCACTCTTCTGCTTCTTCACAGATTTTATGCTGCTGAAATCTGTATCGCTCTAAACTTCCTGCATGAAAAGGGCATCATCTATCGAGACCTCAAATTGGACAATGTTCTCTTGGACCATGAGGGACACATCAAGCTCACAGACTATGGCATGTGCAAGGTAAAAGAGCAATGGACTCTCCAATAGACTGTGTGGAAGGCTGGCATAGGGTTATCAATAATGTACTAGTCTCATATGGACTGAGAGTTCTAATATGGTCACTTTTTTCCCCTCCACTCTTTATGTTGATGCACTTATACAACCACCCAGGAAGGGATCAGACCAGGTGACACCACCAGTACTTTCTGTGGAACACCCAACTACATTGCACCTGAGATCCTCAGAGGAGAGGACTATGGTAGGTAACACTGTGTTCATGCCCAAACACTGATACCACAAAACATGTTTTTAATTGGACAATCTTTAAAACTGTACTGTGTAACTTCATTTATAAACAAATGTCCATTATATTCAAACCACTGTCAAAAAAGTTCACACAATACTGCTTAAGCCCATCAGCTTCAGACTTTTTCTGTTTCTTAGTGGAGCAGTGTTTCACTGTGTCACCATGCTACATTCCCACGCTGCACATAGGAAGCGATAAGTTATATGTCAAGACAGACAGAGGCAACAGCAACAAATAGCTAGTAAAGCAAGACGGCTGCAAACGGGTTGGGGTATGATTAAAAACACAAAGAAAGGCCCACGAAAATCACTTTTTTTTCTTTTTTTTCCTCCGCCTGCCTCTATGCTGCTGTTATACAGTATATATGCAAAAGTCCCTCAGTCAGGTCTGATAGTATTGCTTGAAAGAGCACATTTTCACATGAATGATGTGGCCTACAAATAAGGTTATATTGCTTTTGTTCATGAAGACCAAACAGAAGAAGAAAATTATCAACAACAAAACTCACCTGATGTTACCTACTGCAGCTTTAAAATTATATGATAAAACAGACAATTGTATGACACACAGTGTATATATATATATGTGTATGTTAGAATGAATGTCTTGTCCTGTTGCTCTCTGTCAGGCTTCAGTGTGGACTGGTGGGCGCTAGGTGTGCTGATGTTTGAGATGATGGCTGGAAGGTCCCCATTTGACATCATCACCGACAATCCTGACATGAACACTGAGGAATATCTCTTCCAAGGTGAGCCAGAGAAATGTAACAACACCCAGGGTTTATGTCTGTAGGCTACACAGTGCAAGAGGAGGGGGGTTGATGGCACCACCGTTTAAGGAGGAGGGATTTAAACTGGGGAAGCTAAATCATCTGTCAGCATTTATTATGATTCCACTTGAAGTTAATAGGCATTGTTCTGTTCTGTCTTGTAAAAGCAAACAGTCACAAAAGCGCATATGTTCTGTTAAACCTTGATGTGCAAATGGACACATTGAAAGAGTTCCCTCTTATTTTGATATTTATGGCTGCTTTTACATTCACTTGATGGAGACAGTAACGGGGGGTTAAAGAGCAGGGATATGACATGCTGCCAATGTTCAGGCCAGCTGGAAATTGCACCTGTGAACCTGCTGTTCAAGGCATATGTATGTATGGTATGCACCCTAATCACTGAGCTATCAGGTTGCTTCCAGGATATGTCAGGCTAAAACCAAATTTTGTTCGCATCTGTCCAATTGAAATGGAATTTCAATTACCCATCAGTGTCCTTTAGAGGTCAGGTCAAGGTGGGTAGCAAAAGGTTCCTTACCAAGTTTATTGAAACCAGAATGTTTACTTACAAAAGGCATTAAAGTATAAAATGGAGGGGAAGAAGGAACTTTTAAGATGTCACCAGATCATCATCCTCAGGAGACGCTGCACCAAATCTCATAGCAACCTCTCTGTTAATCCTGTGCTAAGCACACAGAGCGACAGATGGACCAGTGTGACAGTGTTTTTAAGGTTCTTTTGTGACATTGCACTCTGGTCTAAATTCTAAACATCGCTGTTAGCGCACACATATTTTCTTTAATTTTAATTGGTTGTATATATTACATTTGGCTATAAAGGCTGCAGCTCGAAAATCATTAAAAAATGTTGACAGCTGTTAATAAGCATTGGCTATATAATGTAAATCTAGACAGTCATTTGGTGCACACCACATACCGTATACAAAAATGAATATATACTGTATATTAAAATGGCTGTATATAAAGATAAACTTAAAATATGAAGCTAAAGTATCTTATGTGGATGCTGCCATATGTTTGTGCTGTTACTGAGTCAGTCCCAGCTGTCATTCATGAATTTTCAACATTTCATAAGTAATCGAACATTAACACACTCACTCTACCATTCATCTACACAGACATCAATGATAAGAACTACCCAATGAAAGAACAGGAATTTTTGCTGGTCCATTACAGAGACGAAGACTGTATATTATATTATATTATATTATATTATATTATATTATATTATATTATATTATATTATATTATATTATATTATATTATAAAAATTGGATTAGTGATTGAGATCATTAACTACTTAGGAAAATGTTTGCTCTTGTTAAAAATCAAGTTCAAACTCCATCTTCACTTGATTGATATTGTTCTTTTCAGTCCTCAAGTAGTGGCTGATTGCGGCTTCTGTCCTACATCATAGGCTTTTGATTTTTTTAAACTAGAAGGCTACATCTATTTTCAATAGTATATAGTCTGTGGACAGAAGTCTGATTTATGAACCATACCGCAGTCATTAGGGGGCAATAAAGGTAGTTTTGCTTTTGGGGAGCTGTCATCCATCTAAATACATGCACGATTAAAAACACTGCTGTGTGTCAGCATTTGTCACAGGCAATAAATACTTGAAATTCATGTTTACTTTGTAACAGCATGTTAGAAAGTAAGAGACAAGTCTTCTAAATGGTTGACATGCAAAACAGAGACGGATCAAGGCTCTGCTCTGCTCAGGTAGTAAGTGACTCGATATATATTTTCTCCACATCCCTGTTATGACTGAATAAAAGTCAAATAATCATTCTAAATTAGAAATAAGACGAGATATAGAAAATGTGTGTTAAGGCTGTTTTCATATTTTATGGTGTTTCCCTCTCTTTTTTTATATATCTTTATATATCTATATGTCTCTGTCTCATCAGCATGAATGTACCCAGCTCCTTAACTACATTCTCTGGTTAAAGAGATTGGGAGAGAAGAGGAGCAGTGAGAAATATGAATATTGAGAGCACATGGCAGGCAGTTTGGTGCCATTTAAACAAAAGCATGTTAATTTAACCCTGTGTGTGACGCATAACTGATGTTCTGAGAGTTGGTAAACCAGATTCCATGCAAAAGTAAAACACTCAGCCTCAGGCTGTAAAGGATTACTGTATGTGTAAATCCAGGCTTAGATGGGTAAAGTATGGTTCATTAAAACGGAAGAATCTCAGAAGATGAGGCTAATTTTATTTCTCTCAAATGTTAATTAGGTTTAGGTTGTTGCTGCTGTTTTGTTTTTCTGTTTAATTCTGAGTATATGTAAGAAGTGGGTTAATATTGGAGAATTTGAGTTATAATGTGCCGCAGCATGCGCATGGTGTAATGGCCTCTGCTACAAGTGAGATTTATGGATGCAGGAGTGGAACAGTTAAGCATTTCTCCATGAGCTGGCAGCTGATGGCATTTTCATTTTAACCAGGATGGCGCCAAATAACCATGAGGAGGCATCTGATAAAACTCTGTCTTCCATCAGTCAAACTATTACTGTAAGTAAGTGAGTTACAGTATGAGGAAATTTTACAGTAAACTCACTGTTTTATGAGAACATTTCCTGTTGCTGGAACACTGTTTTGTATTATGGTTTTAACATTACAAAGAGGACAGATGTGGACAAGTAAAGACCAGTGGCTTTTACAAAATGGACAGAGGGGCCACATAGACTTTAGTGGAGCTGGTTCTAGGCATCTGTATAGATTGCGGTGCAGGGTTCCTACAGGTCCTTGAAATCCTTGACAGTTTTGTGAATTTGAAAAAATAAAAAAATGTCAAGGCCCTCAAAAGTTTTTGAAAATCACCTTAAATGAAAGTGCTTGAATGTTGTGCAAGAATGAAGTTATGTTAAAATTTAGGTCAATGTCTCCCACTACTGATTGCTTGATGTACATAGACTAGGTCTACATAGAACCTTCAAGTCTCTCTTGACTTGACCAAGATCCCATGAACAATCACTTGTCCAGATGCAGATCATGCTGCCGTGCTGCCATGGGTGCCCTTCCATCTGATCACATTTGGTCCTTGAATTTGAGGGAATTGGTCTTGGAAAGTCCTTGAATTTGTTATCAACCAAGGTGTGGAAACCTTAACTGCCCCAAGAAATCGCCCTCCTACATCCCAAACCCAAAAGATGAAAAAAACTCTACATGTTATATCTAAGGAACGCTTGCAGAGCCCGTCCCCCATTTAAGCTGACCTATTTTCCAAAAACACCTTTTTTGAGCTCCAAAAATGCCGTTTCCATGTGGATAAAATTTTGTGAATTCTCCTTTAGTCTTGTGTGTACAGGCCCTGAGGTAATCAGAACACAGAACAATAAAAAGGAACTTTTAAAGTGTTTAGGTTTAAATAAAAAAAAAACAAACCCACAAAGCAGAGGAATCTCTATCTGTGCTTCTATTTGCATGTGTTTCCTCAATCCATATGGTCACCATACATATTCTACACCCTCCTCATTGCCTATGTCACACAGCCCCCCCCCCCCCCCCCCCCCCCCCCCCCCCCC
>JAFBJR010000570.1:1127288-1158483 GCA_016785285.1 Brachirus orientalis
CTGTCCCACAGCCCCCCCCCCCCCCCCCACACACACACACACACAGACAGACATTCCTCCACACTACGGTAGCAATGTGTGACGCCGCCTGTCTCTGCTGTGACTGTCAAGAACATCATGTGTCACCATGGCTCGCATCTGCCATCAGTGCCGTCCTCCTGGCGCTCTTACCGGTTTTAATGCCAGGTTACTGGACGACTGCCTGCCAACGGAAACTAAGCCTCGCACAACAGGAGCCATCCAGCCATATGCCATATGCCACCTACAGACCTAATGCTAGGCCCTGCTCTGGGAGACAGGGCCTCACATATCAAATCCAAATGTTTTGGACAGGTAGAAAGAGATGAGCAAACATTTCAATCAAACCGTCTTAGTTTTAATTACCAATATTAATGAAACAATCGGGGTGTCTCTTCATCTAATAAGTGACGCTTACATGGTAACACTGTTTTATAAAGGCCCAGGACACTCCACCCCAGTGGTTAGTCAATGGCAGAGAATGATGACTAACTGCTCCACTGCCTCAGTTGGACTATTTCACTAAATATTTTATACCGACACAAACCACATCGACTAGAGATGATGAGCTGCCAGCATGTTCTGCACCTGCATGAGAGGAAATAACTTTCCTGACCAGCAGGTAGAGGTAGTCTGTATTTCTCTTTGGGAAACCTGGAAGACTTATTCATAGACATTCAATCAGTTAACTGACAAGGAAGAGGATGGGTGTTGAAGTGCGTCCCTGTGTGTGTGTGTGTGTGTGTGTGTGTGTGTGTGTGTGTGAACCCGTCAATGTAGGTGCCTCTAATGCTTAAATAAGCATGAAAATACTTGAAGACCCTTTCTTGGTCAGTGGAGCAGTAGTTTTCTTCTGCCTCAAGATATCAATGCACTACAATGCACAGGATCACACCTCATGCTCATGGTCTCCTACACAGACACCACAACCCTAACCCCCAGTGGTTTTTTCCATACAGAAGTATGAATCAGTGTCTATAAATGTTTTCATTTTGTAAATATATACATAATATTGTTGTTTACTGAATTTATATATTGATCCAGATTGATGTATCTTTAATACCTGAAATATACAGCTGTTGTAACATTTTCTTTACAGCTGACCTGGAAAACTTCTCATCCAAGTTGAATCAATTTATCAAATGTCAAATCTGTGTTGGTTACTGCTGGAATAAACCAGAAATGTTTTTTGTTTGTGGTCACCAGGTTATGTTATACTTAATGTTTTTAAGAGTTCTGATAGGGAGTGAGCAGATGTGTAAGAACACACAGTTGTCACCCACGCTATGAACTGGAGTTCAGAAAAGAAGCAGTGTGGGGCACTAATGTGTTAAGCTGCACCGCATCCTTGGACTTTTGGTTTTGAGGGAGAATATTTTTTTTGTTCTTGTCAGTATGACATTGTTGAGCTGTGGGAGTCTCAAGGCTGTGTGGATAAAGTGAGTGAAAGAACGGAATAGATCCCTCTTGATTCTCTCCCATCCTTCAACACCCACACAGCAGACACGGTCACCCACAGGCCGGTTGGACCGTGAATCATCCCCCTCCCTACTCACGATTGTCCTTTTCATTCTCTCTCTCTCTCTCTCTCTTTCTTTTTTGTTGCTGTCCTTCTTTTTGCCAACAGTTATTCTCGAGAAGCCCATTCGCATCCCAAGGTCTCTGTCAGTGAAAGCTGCCAGCGTGCTCAAGGGCTTTCTTAACAAGGTGAGAGCAGTCCACTCCCAATCAGCCCTCTGTGTGTGTGTGTGTGTGTGTGTTAGATCAACATATGTGGGATCACTGCCAAAATCTTGGACTTTTATGTGGACACTTTGACTGGCTCATTGTATGTGTTTACTCCTGTGTTGAAACTTAAGCCACTCTGACATTTTCACAAATAGACACTAGAATCAAAAGCAGGGCACAAGTGAAAGTGAAGGCAATGTATTATCACTATCTTTTCATGTTTCACCCACAGTCACAAGTTTAGATAGATAGGTGTGGTGACCTGTTTCCAGGGCTGGCACGGTTCAGGTCAGTTTGGTATGTCACCAAATTATTTGCGTTTCCATTGTCAATCGTTAAGGAGGCTACCATAATAACTGTGCTGGGGTACCAAGAAGAGTGGAACGCCTGTCAAAGGGCGGAGCTAACAGATGCTGCAGTACATTGACTGGTTCAGAGAGAATCATCACCTACAGTACGTGTGACTATAGGAAAAAAAGTCAGTGTTTTTCCGCGCAGCCTGCAGCATTCTCTCAAACAGAACTTGTCTTCGTAAGGTAACTTGAAAGTCCCCGCAGGGAAATTTGTTCACTGCGTTTTACTCATCCTCCACTAGGACGGTCCTAGAATTAGGAGCAGTGGACAGCCACTAAACAGTGTTAGGGTTGGATCATGTTCCTGTCAATGCTCCTGACAAGAGCAGTAGCCACAAAACACAAGTTTTCTCCTGCCACAGGCCAAAGAGAAAGAAAGCAGAAATACTGGATGTCCTCCAAATGTTTCTCTTTGTTTGTTGCATTGTGTTCTTCTTCTTTTTGGAATTTATTGGCAAGCTGCTCTGTTTTTGTGCTGTTATGATATCACACTGTTTCGTACGTAGCTATTACTCAGCTGCGTAAATAGCCACGTAAAATTATGTATCCGGCCCACACAGCTGACGCTGGAAACACAAGTCAGATCCGAGTGTACCGTTCCAATCCGTGCTTTGGTGAGCTGAACTGTACCGTACAGCTTGGTGGAAATGAGGCACAAGTATAATGGATGAATCTTTATGTTCATCCATCATATAAATAAATAAATAAAGGAACACATAAGAATATACAGTATATGTATAAAAGCTATGTAAATTTGTATTAGAATGGTAACATTTTCAGCAATGTTGAGACTTTTTAGAACATCTTTTATCCGCACATTAAGCGATTCATTTTTCTCATTATTTGAAACATAAACTATGGGGCTGCAAATGATTACTCCATTGTAAACTGATTGCGAAAATAATTTCCAAAGAAATACAAGTTAACATCTTCCACATCCTCCTAAATATGAATTTCCCCTTTTTGCTCCTTTTTTTCTTTGTAACAAAAACAGAAAGAAAAGCAAAACATTTCAGCATTATGTCATTTTTAGGTTTGGGAAACACAGGTCACCATTTTTCACCATTAGGCATTTAATGGATTCAACAGCACATTTTGTTAATTGTGAAAACAAGCAACAGATTCATTGATAATAAAAATTATCACCAGTTTTTTGCCCTAAAGACTTTTAGACTGTGTCTTGGCTGAATATGTGATGATAAATATTTAGTGCATATGAAACGCTGCTGCAAATTTTGCTTTCGTGCATGAGGTCATCTTTTCCAAGCTGCAGGTTATAAAAACATCTGCCTGTTAATGTTCATCACACGTGATCAATAGTTGTTTGACCTTTGTCAGGTGCAGACACACAGTCTGGTCAACAGGACAGACAATGTTTCTGTTATTTGTTGAGTGTTAACTTGGAGACGAGATGAGTTTACCTGATTCCCATAATTCACCCCGCAAGGTGTTTTTTTTTCTTTCATCTTTTTATAACCAAGAGGAAAATTCCACTTTATCCTCTCATCAAATTGTAAACATTGACACAAGCTTTGACACGGGGGGAAGTATGTCCTGTGTGTAAATCAAAAGGCCTGACACATGTGTAGTAAGCATATAGTCCCAGCGCCCCTAGTCTACATGTCGATGTGTCCTTGGGCAAGACACTCAACCCAACATTGCTCCTGACAGCTGTGCCGGCAGTGTGTGAATGGGTATGAAAGATAAGTGATGGAAAAATGTGCTGTACATTGATGCACTGTGTCAAAGTGTGAGTGAATGGGTGAATGGCAAAAAAAAAAAACAGTAGTTTAAAGCAGCTTTGAGTGGTCATCAAGACTAGAAAAGCACTATATAAGTACAAACCATTTACCATAGTGAGTACACACTTCTATAATATTTGTTCATCTATTTAAGTGGCTCTTTATTGGTTTTGCTAGCGGAGGCGTTTCGGGAATAAATTGTGTGCGCATACGCAGCCTATTAGCCCATTCATTTGCATTTTACTTTTCAACTATTGACTTTGTTGTTTTACATGTGACTGTTTCATACAGCCACCAGGCTCCCAGTTTGTATACATGACTCCAGATTGTATCCCTGATTCCAGAGCTTCAATGCCACAGCTCAAATATTATAACTATATCCATTGCTATATATTATATAGCTAATCATTACTGCTAAGGTTAGTTATCCTCATCCACCCTTCACCAAAGGCTTGTCCTTTTATGAGGGTCAAATGAGGAGCTCAAACCAACCCCAGATGGTGACAGCACATGCCACACCCTGAATGAGATAATAATGATAATTGTTATTAATTTTACCGATTCTTGAATCATCCTGGTCTCTATCTTCTTTTTTTCCTCTCTCTGTGATATTTGATGTTTTGTTTATAATCTGCTGAACTTGTACATGCGACGCCTACTGCACATCTGTTGGTCCTGGAAGAGGGATCCCTCCTCTGTGGCTCTTCCCGGGGTTTCTCCCATTTTTTTTTTCCCCTATACAAGGGTTTATTTGTGGAGTTTTTCCTTATTCGATGTGAGGGTCTAAGGATAGAGGGTGTCACTTGCTGTTAAGACTGTAAAGCCCTTCGAGGCAAATTGTGTTCATGATGTTGGGCTATATAAATAAAACTGACTTGACTACTGCAGAGTCACACTGACAGAAATCTGCCAATGGACAACTTAAGGTTTCATTCATACCACTACATTTCTCAGATGAAAACCATCTTCGTTCAATCTTTGAACATTCTATATCAGACGTAATAGTCTGCATAGCACTTGTATGAATGAAGCGCTCTTGTTATTGCTTCCAAATGACTGAACCACATCAGTGACATGTTCCTTCATCACCACAGATTTACCCACTGTGGTTTATTTTGCCTTAAACACTCATTTAACATCCTTCTGCTACAAATACTAAAGCTCCAAATGTGGATTATACGTGCCATTGAAAACAATTCATAATCTATGCACTGTTTCCTGTTTGAGTGACCTCAACTCTCTCAGCCCATTCATGCAAATCTTTCACAATTTGACATTCAGTATGACTCAAGGAAGAAGTGATAAGAATTTAGCTGTCAAAGATCGCTGTGACCACACAAACCTTTTTGCCTTTGTGAATGTGTAATTTAAAGCCTTATTTAAACTTGAGTGTGTCAAGTAACAGACATTCATATGAAAAGGAGTGGCTCTCACACCTGTAGGATTTCCCTGTATTGCAGCCATGGTCATATTTTGTTGCGTGTATGATTGTTAGTCACCGTTTCCATATAGAGGTTTCATCTTCAAACAGTCAGACATGTTCTCCCTGTTGTTCTTTTATTTGGTTCAATGGATTCTCTGACCATCTCTGTTTATTGTGCTCTCATTTTCAAAAATGCGTAGCTCAAATGCAGACACCAGTTAGAGAAAACACTCACACTCACTCGGCTGCTCAGTTTCCCCACAGTGTTAAAATTCGCCCCATCTTATAAGTTTAGCAACTTCTTTAAAAAAGTTCCTCATCTATTTACTGATCACCAGCCAAAATCTAAATTCTTCCTGGGTCCTTAACTTTCATACCGAGAGAATATCATCCAAATCTGTCCTTTTCTTTTTGAGCTGCTCACAGACAGACAGACAGACAGACAGACAGACAACCTGGCGAAAAACATAACATCCTTGGCAAAGGTAATAAACAAGCTGACAGATGGGTATTCTGATCAGGGTGATACATTACTGAAAGATCCAGCTGGGAGATAGTGTATGGTTACCATGGAGACAATGAAACCAGTTGCCAAAGCTCAACTTATGTCAAGCAAATGTGTCAAGAGATGGGGTATATGTTGAGTCTTTCTATTTTAAGATAAATGTTAACTTGGACTCACAGACTTAGTTGTGGATGGTCAAAAGTCTGTTTATGGCCAATTCTGTTTCGGTAGAAACTAATAGATTGAGTCTTAGATGAAGTGGACAGCCAGACAAAAGAAAACTACACAGTTTCATCAAACTTTATCTTTCAGTAATGTAACTTTATAACCTGAAGTGACTAAAAATCAATGTGAAAGAAAAAAATAACGTTAAAAATGAACCCAAAATTGAAGAATCTGCAAAAGAACTGTAACCTGTTTAAACTATGGGCCACCTCTTTAAAAACTGTACTTTTCTAAGTTTATATAATGTGCAGTACATATGTATGTACAGTGCATACATTAGCATATTTTTTTCTGTGTAAATTTAAAAAAGTAATGTGTGTTTATGCCACTGGTTTGCAATGTGTTATTGTTTCTTAGAGGCACGACAGCATCTCTGCTCATGTATGTTCTCAGTGCTGGATGAAACATCTGGAGTCAACATTACTAATTGTCCTCATGGCCATTGTTGCTTCATTCTCTGGGGAGCCATATAAAATCTGAAATATATTAAGAGAAATTCAGTTTTTGACAAAGTCACCCCCTGGACTTTATTACTGTCTCCATAGAGTAGAATCAGTCTGACACTGAGTCTGTATTATGTGCCTCTGCAGTATATGCAAAATTATAATGCATTGCTAAGACATTGATGTTTCTGATCAGCTGTTTTGGACCCAACAGGATCCTAAGGAGCGACTGGGTTGCCAGGTCCAGACGGGCTTCGTGGATATCAAGGCACACACGTTTTTCCGCAGTATAGACTGGGAGCAGGTAAGATCCTGCTATGACTCATATTCAGTCAGTGCGTTTTCCACTTCATATATTCCTTCACAAACATACATACGACTACTTTTTATTTTCACACGAAAACGATCTGCGTCCAGACAAGTGTTTTAGCTCCATGTCAGAAGTAATCCGCGTCCATACTAATACGCCTTAAAACGTGGAGCATGGCATGCACGTGTAAACAGGAAGTTGATTCTTTCTACAGTTTAAGAGAGAAACAACGGTGAAAAGTAAGAACAAGGATCTCTGTTAAGAGACTGACAATGAGTTTGAACTGAAGCTTTTTTGGTTCCAGCTGAGAAGAACCAATCAGAGAGTGAATGTGGGTAACTGCGTCACAGTTTTTGCCCCTCCAGAGTAAAACACAGCCCCAGAGAGACAAACGAAAAAAAGAGCCAGCAGCTTTGTTAAACATCTTTGTTATGGGGTTCTAAAGCACTGGGGTAATGTGGACGACAGGCGTATCGTGAGCAGAATGAATGTGTTTTCAAACAAAAAGGAGTAGCATGGATGTAGCCAAAAATATTCTGTACACATCTCATGATCAAAACAGCGCGGAAGACATTCACATATCATAAACAGACATTATAACAGACGTGACTGATAACATAGACATATATACTTCGATATGACACCAACCATTTGCTACAAAATAAAAGACTTAAACAAAAACACCCACACAACTGTCACCACCATCTAAAGGGAAAGGCTGTATAAACGAGCAGTTATGCTGCTCTTTCAGAAGGTATTGAACAGTAGTTCATCAGTGTTGAGTCCCGGCCGCGTGTCGGCTGCTGCTGACAGCTGATCTGTGGTTTGACTTTACAACCTGTCAGTTAATTTGGAACTAATGTAACAACAACAGACGCAGAATAAACACAGCACACACCCACATGTTATGCCAATCAGCTATGAGAATGGTGCACAGCTGTCAGTCCATATTGTGAGTCGCTTTTATCAAGCTCGATAGTGTGTGTGTGTGTGCGTGCGTCTGCCATATACTTCTTCAGCAACACAGTGAACACACCCTCCTCTTTACAGTCTGAACAGGCCCATGAGTGAGGAGCCCCGCGTGTGTGCGTGTTAAAAAATAGATGACATGGTTGTAGTCATTGTGTGCTGCGTGCAGAGAAGAGCCCCCTCTGTGCAGCAACAAGGCAAATAAAAGTGAATTTCCAATCACACACACACACGCGTTAACAGCAGCTGAAGCGCTGGCAGTGGATGTGGACGTTGAGGTTGTGCTTTTGCGTGATTGATGGCGTAGTTCTGACGCACAGAATGAGTTGAGGCCGATATGAAAGAACAATACAATATGAAGGATCTTTCCTGTACTGAACTTACTCTGAGTTAGTGCATTATCTGATTCTCTAATGCAATCCAACACAAAAACTGTACTTGTTTCAAGTTTACAGTTACTTTACTAGAGCATTGATATTTCACTTTATCATGAATTAAGGCCGTTTTTTTTTTTCCCTTGTTGTTGCTGTGTCTCTCTTGGGACAATTAGGTTGGGTGGCAGTGTGGTGGTGGTATGAAAGAGGAGGGAAAACAATTGTCAGTGAGTGTTAATGAGTGCTGCCATGGTGCCTGTGAAGTGCACACCAAAGGCAAACTGGGGAAAGATATCAAAGCAAAGAGAAACCCGGAGCCCAGTGACAAAGCTCACATGTAGCGCACAGGGAAAACAATTTGACAAAGCAGTGAGAAGTAGAGGAGCGACGCTCTCTGCCCTCAAACTACAAACCTGTCTCCAGACCTGACAGCACTGGCAATGCAGCTACTGTTGTTACCACATATTAATATTCATCAGACAGTTCCTGGGGGAGCGCAGACTTTTGTCTCTGAAGAGATGACACTTTTGAATATCATTTACCTGCTGTCCTCTTTTATTCCCTCTCCAAATGCACAGTGCTTTACTGCCAGAGAACTGTCAAGCTGATGAACACTGTAAAGAAAGTGATTATTTGCAAACAGGTAGTACTGAACTTCACAAGTGGGTTTCTCATTGACTCTGTGATCATATTTGTGAGTAGAAGTTTGCCTGGTTTAGCTCAACTACATAGTTGTGTCATGTGACCGATATCGTACAGCATGATCTCTGATGGTTACTGGACGTGGCTACGTTGGACACTTTCCAGTTGTGTCCTCTGTCTGATGTGTGGCTGCAGGGTCTCGTCCCATTTCTTTTCTCTGCTGTGTTATTTAAAGGTGTCAGGTTAATTTTTGGTGGTGAAGCGCGTGCCTCAGAAGCTACTTGTTTGTCTTCTGTTATATTTTCAACCTTTTTTCCATGAATTTTAAGCACTTAATGTGGGCTTGTTTGCATAATTGCCAGAGAAATAGTTCATTGTTGACATTGTGAGATCAAAGCTCTCTGTCCTGAGCTCTTTTCATCAGATGAGCACACACTTCATACATGACAGATGACTTGAGGCAAACTCTTCTCCACCGAATGGCTCCACCCATATTGATTTAACTCTGTCCAGCTCTCTTTTAGACTCTTTTATGTTTTTTTTTTTTTTAGGTTCTTTTGCAGCTGAGGAAATTGTCTGTGATGCTGGAGTAATGGAATATCCCACCAGGGGAAACCCCACAAGGCCAGAGAAGCCTAGTTTTCTTTCAGATCACTTGAAATACAACATACTAAAAGATTATTAAGGAATTATCATTAAAAATCAATAAGGGATGTAACAGTTTTGTCATTTTTACAATATGGAAAAAACAAGTGTCTTGATACGGTGGGTGGTAGGTTTGTGGTCAAAAAATGTACATTTCTTTTGTTTTAGCCACACTGAAGGAGAAAAGAGGGGAAGGTACATCCCTAATATTAATAACAAAAAAATAATTTTGTATCTCAGCTTTAATATAACATTTAGACAATTCATCTATTAATTTGTTGGATAGGTATTTGATGTTTATTTTGCGAATCTAAGGGTTTTTTTTGTTGACACTGGCCGTAAAGTTGGCACATCTTCACTTGCTTAATGTCAGAGGAGAGCGTGCACCAGTATCAGCCACAAGGCAGTGAACAAAAGACGCACAGTGTAATATTTCATTTGTTTTACAGTGGTTGTGATCCACAGACAACGTTACACCTCAGATTTCTGGTCATTAATCTGGCTTACCTGCTGCCTTGTTTGTTTGTTTGTCTGACTGCTTGTATCTTTGCTGATTTGACTTTGTTGTCACATTATCACCATGTTTTCACATCTGAGCAACCACTTAATTAGTTAAGCCGTACATAAAAAAAAAGCCAGTTGAACGTGTCACTTTGTTTACTGGAACCAGCTGCATACAAAAAAACACGAGCATGTTCCCTCACTTACAACATTCAAACCAGCAGTGAAGTGCAGGTACTCGGCCCCTCGGATGTTTATCACCTTGTTAATATGGAGATGTGCTTGTGAACCACAATGACAGAGAGACAGAAGGAGAGAGCTGAAGCACCACTCAGAGTGAGATTAAAGATGTGTGTGTAAGTGTCGTGTATAGGACTCCCTGTCTGTGACTGTCACATTAACACCTTCCCCTCATCAGCTGACTGACTCATATTCCAGTCTCACGCTGAAGACAAACATGTAGGTTTCCATTAATTTACATTATGGGGACTTGATTTTTGTCCCCATAAGGAAGAAAGTCCCCATAATGTGACTGTGTAAACAGATTTAGGTCCCCACAATATATGGAATTCCAGGTACACACACACATATGTTTGTGCAGCATTTATACTAGGAACACTCATAGACTAAGGCTGCATTTACACTGATGGCGCAAGTGACTCTCTGATCTTTGATATGACCTCTGACAATGTAAGCAGGAGAAAAAAAAGCAAATGAATTCAGATATCGTCAGAACAGATTCAGGCCTCATTCGTATGTGGGAAATAAATCAGATATGTGCATTTACCGTTTGTCTACAATGTAAGCGGACAGATCAGATACTCTCCTGTCGATGCGACTTGTGCTCTCTCAAACACAGGACGGTGGTGAATGATGCAAATACATGTGTAAGCTATCTATGATTACATGACTATCACCCTGTGCAATGGAGGATGAGGGCTGAAGCCAGTGGACTCGTATTGGGGTTTCATGCCTTTTAAGCCTTTGGGGTGAGGATTTTTAAAATTTCGTAATAACACCATTTTCACTTCTGTTTTGGCTTGGTCCTCACAAAGATACCCATACAAGAACTCCTAAAGGTCACATAGAATGGTCTTTTTGAACCAAAAATCTACTTAGATAAATTAAATAATATTTTTGGTCAAAAATCTCATCAAATTAAAAAATCTCTCAAATTAAGCCAGTTTATTGCTGCTCTCTGCGATTGGCCAGCTACCAGCTGACTGACTGCTCATGTTCATGTCCACGACCCTACAGTAGTAGCTCGTTGCACGGCAAATGTGCTCGTTATGTAACTATACTTGACTTTTCAAAGCCGCTTGCTTGAGCTCAGGTAAACAGAGAAGTCCTTCTTTCTCAGAAGTGGCTGAAGTGTTTATTGTGACACTTTAGTGATGTTTAGATACAGGAAGGACACGGGGACGCACCAAAAAACATCAGAAATTTGATTTTTTTCCACTGAATGTCTTCTTTAAGGACTCTGCACTGACATCAGTTTATTTGGACAGCCAAAACAAGGCGTTTCCTTAACCATCTTAACCATAACCAGTTGAACTTCTAACCCTAACCTTAACCTATTTGCAATTCAAATCGTAGCCCTAAACTTAACTAATTAACCAGAGGTTCTGCCTCATTAGGACCAGGCTTTGAGGACTTACTCGTCCTGACGTGTGAGTGCCAGAGAAGGCTCTTAAGGAATACAAGAAACAAATACAAGTACACACAAACACACACACACTGACAGGTGCTGTGATCTGAGAAGCCATGGTTCTCATCTGTAGCCCAGTCGCTTCACTTTATACTTTCATGTGCCCCTGTGGCCTCAGGGGCACTTCTGGTGTGTGTGTGTGTGTGCACGTGTGTGTGTGCGTGTGTATGTGCGTGCTTGTATAAAGGTGCCAGACTCGTTTCTGGCCTTCAGTGCTCTTCATTACCACCACACAGAGCTTCTGCCTGCCCAACAACACATCACAGAGACTGGGGAAAGTAGGAGGAGAGAGGGAGAAGAGGGATGTGAAAAGATAAAAGAAATGACAATGAGTAAGAGTGAGACAAACTGAGAGGAGGAAGATGAAGACAGGATGTGAGGGGGTGAAGCTGACAGAGGAGTGTAGGTAGGCACTGAAAAATCTTTCTGAAAAAGAAATTAGCGAATCGAGAGAGAGAGCGTTTGGGGGAAGGAGGGCCAATTTGGTGGTGAGGGAATGACAAGGAACAGTGAGAAAGTGAGTTGTTTTGTGTTGTTTGTTTGAAGCTCACAATGCACTTTGAACCAGTAACACTAATGAAGCAGAGAAGGTACTGCAAAAACCAGCAGGAGCTTTGTTGAGATGATGTACACACACATACACAGGCAAACTGGCAAACAAAAGTTGAACAAAAAAGGAAGTGGTGCGTGTATAACACTGCATTCATATCTAAACACCAGATCAGACTGTCACTGTTTTTAAGCATAATATGTACTCAAACTCAAACTCAGACTCTTGTCAAATGAGTTCAGACAGTTGTGATCACGCTTATCAGCTCCACATGACTCTATACCTGTGTTTAGATCTCGTGTCGTCTGGAAACATTCTCGTGCTGCACACAGGAAGTCATTCGTTTTAAAGTCACGACAGATGGAGGCAACAGCAGCATTGCGCTCGTAAATGAGTATGTCTAAAAACGCAAAGAAATGCCCAGGAAGGTTTCAGAAGGGAATGCTCTCAAAGCCTGGTTGTGTTGCGTTTGAAATGATAAACGCTTCTTATTTCCACCCGCGCTGCTGGTGTACACACACACAAATTCCCCCTCAGTCAGGTCTGATATTATTGCTTGACAGAGCTCATTTTTCAGATGGAGGACACAGGATACAAATGGTTTCTGATCACAGAACTCAAACAGAAGTAGAATTATAACATCAGCAACAAAATAACACCAAATGTCCTCACTGTAGCTTCAAAAATTAGATTTATAGGAGCAGTTTTTGATCTTAAGACCTGGTTTTATGATTATAAAAACTAAAACCGCTCAGTTAAAGTGTAATGAGTGGAGCACTACTGTAAATGTGACAGAAGCTGTGTGAAGCCTGTCGTGTTTCCAGAGGGAGCTGTGTGTCTGATATGTGTCCTTCCATTCATCGTCCCGACTGTCTTTAATATCTGTCTTTAATTTTTATGATTGACTTTTATTGGATAATTTAACATACAAGCTGTACTAAAATCTAAAATAAGCCTTATTTATCTGTATGTTAACCCTCTTAGCCTTTGCCTAACTACTTATTAAGTCATATACACTCAGATTAAGAAAACAGCAGAATGATGATGGACCTGTTTCTCTGTGCCCATCTGACTTCACTGTGTTCTCAGAAAATGTCCTCAGCTCATATTTTAACGAGATGAGGGACTGATGTGAAACCATGGAAACAAACCAGACCAAAACTCTCCTGCCTGAATCACTCGGCCACACAATTATTGCGCTGCCTCAGTCCTTTCCACACTGTTGTTTTTCCTCCACCTTTTTCAGTCCTGTCTTCATTTTGGCTCACGGCAAATGAAGCAGCAAGGCGTCCATCTTTTACTACAGCAGAGCTGACCGTATAGAGACGACTCTACAGACTCCCAGTTTGTTTGTTGTGGGCTCATGTTTCCTTCCCTTACATTCACTGTGTCAAATGAGGATATTGTCAGTTACGACATGTAGTAGAAGTAGTTTGATGGGACGTGCTTTCGGTCGGAAGCCAGCGTGAAACAGGTGAAACTAATCAGGTGATCAGGTAAAAAACAAGGGTAGGAAGTAAAACTAAGAAGACACACGCGGGAAAAAACAACAGAGTGAAAGAAATAGAGTAAAACAATTACAGCAACTGAAATTTTCCAAACATCAAATAAAACATGCTGGGCATTTGTGGGATTCACAGTGTACAGCATGACTTACATTTTATTTTTCTAATTTCATCACACAAATAAATTGTACGAGTATCTACTTACGTACCGTTATTTCCCTTAAATGTTTAACAAATACTAAGGGAATAGAAAATTGGAAACATTTTGTAAGTGAACTATTATTTACAATGTGCACAGCATTTGAATATCATGGGATTAAATACAGAAAACAGAAATTTATCCCTCAGATTTCTGTATGAAGAAAACGAGGAAGAAGACTGCTGCACAGTCCATCACAGTCCTCATGACATTTAGTTTGATGAAGAAAAGTAAGAAAGGCTCCCTGCTGTGAAGACACCAAAGCTTTTTTAAATGTAAGGAATGAGACACCTACTACTTTATGTACTTTGAGTGCAAATGTGTTAACCCAACAGATAATCAGCCCCTGATACTTGTTTGCTACATGCTCTCTGTTCCTCATCACTTTATAATAAAAAAAAATATAAATAATAATAATAATAATGTTTCTTTTTTTCACAGCTGGAGAAGAAAGACGTGACGCCGCCCTTCAAACCTCAAATCTCTGACGAGTACGGCCTTGAAAACTTTGACACGCAGTTTACAAATGAGCCAGTGCAGCTAACACCCGACGATGAGTAAGTACGGTGCCGCTCACACCGCTGCCATCAGTAAACTCATCTACATTAATAATACCTGAATATTATAATGTTGTTTATGCATTTGATATTATTTTAATTATTCTGCTACATGAATATGACAATAATTATATCTTAAGTAGATTTATAAGTAGATTTCCAGTCTCTGACACTTGATGTTGATATTTACTCTCCATGTTGTGCATTAACCACTCCAGGAAAAACACTTGTGGTCACAAAATCAAACAAAAAGCAGATTTCATTTTTCTCAGTTTTTCACCCAATTGCTAAAATATTCTGTTAGCAGTGCTGTCCATGATTGTAAATAGTCTATGTTTATATAGAGCTTTTCTTGTTTTGAGGACTACTTACAGTACTATACACTACATATTTGCCATTCACACGTTTTCTGTCAGGAATCCTTTATTTCCTTTCACACACTGCAGCAATTTTCATCTAAGTGTCTTGCCCAGGGACACTTTGGCATGCAGACTAGCCGGGCCAGGGATCAAACCCTGACCCTCTGGGTGGAAGATGACCCGCTGTAAGTGGGCTGAGAGCTGAGACAAGGAGGGAGGGAGAGTGTGTGAAGAAGCCTCTCAATCGCTCACACCATGCCTCAAGTGGTTGAGAGAGAAAAGCGACAAAGCCACAGCTCTGGTGTTTATAAAAGGGGAGGAGCCTGGGACAATGAGCCTCACACTGATTGGACAAGAGCAGGTGATGAAAGTGTGTACCAGTGACCCAAAAGTGGACAAAGAAAGCCAAGAGTCGGTAGATTTATATAATTTCAATACTTTACTCTAAACCAGTTTCCCAACCCTCGGGGAACACTGTCCTACATGTTGTAGATGTTGCCCTGCTCCAGCACACCTGATTCAAATGGTCACCTGTTTATCAAGCACTGCAAAATCCCGATAATGACCCATTCATTTGAATCAGGTAACATCTAAAAACTTGCAGGACTGTGTTCCCCGAGGACCAGGGTTGGGAAACACAACAAACTGTGAAGATTTGGACCTGGATCAGCAAATAACATTATTAAACACAATATACACTGGTTTTCACCTGAAAAAAAACACTTTAAAGTTGTATTTGTCCTTCTCCCTCTCTCTGGTGGACTGCTGTTGTACTCCTGTTTGGATTTCCACTGCCATCACCTTGTGCTGGTCTCTGATTGGCTGGAATTGTTGTCGACTCACTGGTTTCTGGTCTCTGTTTGAAGAGTTTACATACAGTAACTGAAGGCTTTTGGGGCTTTTGTCTGTGAGTTTCAAAAGTGGTTTGTGACTGGAAAATCAGCCTATATATATATATATATATATATATATATGTGTGTGAATGAAGTATAATGCTGTCAAACAGTGACAGACCGTGTGTCCACACTGAACAGATGGAGTTAAACAATGGAAGAAACAATATCAGGCTCCAGTTAAGTCAAAACAGTACAGTAGTGTAAATATAAATCCCTGAGCTGTTGACATTTAAGTGATCTCGTGCCCAACCACACAGATGTTGCAACATCCATATTAGAGTACTGACATCACCAGTCTATGCCAAAACTTTACACCCAGTGGAAAAACAACGAGGAGTGCTCACACTGCAAAAAAAAAAAAAAAAAAAAAAGGCACACGGCACACACTGATTCCTTTGCAAAACATACATTTCAAGTTTGACTTGGACTCACATCCTAGCTTCTTTGGTACTGTTAGGGGTCAAGCTTCTAAGACCACGAACCATGAAGCAGAGACAAACTGAGGTTTTGAAATGTTTAATAAAACTGGGTTTCCATTGAGTGATACCAGTGCAGTTCAACTTGCCATGGTATAACTTGGCGGTTTGTAGACTGGATTCCAATATCTGTGACAGCTGCATAACGCGGTAACGTAACGTGACACAGTAAACACTGCTGACATTATTTGTTGAGAAAAGAAACACAAATGGTTTCAAATTTTCTCCCTGTTGAAATTAACGTATTATTTAAAAATGGGGCATTTTGTGTTTTTACCTCTCCATTCCCATTGTTGCCTGGAAGTGGCAATTCTCTGTAAATCAGTTAACTCAGCAGTGAGTCTACTGTGTTAGGTTCCCCACCAGACGTCTGACAAATATTGGGATAGTACAGACAGACAGGTTATTTTGGTATTTTGGTTCCGTTTACATGTTTTAAAAATTGAAACAGAAATAATTGAATAAACTACCAAACTGAACTGAACTGTACCACTAAATGGAAACAGGCTTTAAGAGATTGTGTCACTTAGCTTTTTCACAGCAGCAAGAACCACCATGGTTCCTGTTTGGGATTAGTCGCCATTAACGGTAGTAAAGATGACAGTGTGACCATGGCAGATCACACTGAGCTTCTGCGAGTTTGTCTCTGTTTAGAGACCAGACCAGTGCGTGTTGTTCATTTCATTTGCCATTTTCTTTGGTATGTTGTCCTTCCTCTCCCCTACAACTTGCATTGAAACATCTACTGATGATGTAGGGGTTTCATGAGTACTATGTGGTTGTAAATATCAACAAGAAAAACTTTTCAAAATTTGTCGTGGGAATTAGAGACAGTATGAAGACCCTAACTGAGGTTCAAGGACGTTGTAGGTTTAAAAGACTTAGTTTCCAGAGGCCAAGCAGTCTGAACAAAAATGAGTCCTCACAGAGAAGCAGAGTGTATCAGATATTTCAGGGAAGGCACTGATGAAAAGGCTGGTATGAGCAAACAAGGCAAACAGCAGAGAACTCAGCTTCAACAGAGACACAAACCATAGAAAACACTGAGTGTTTGATGATGTGCTGGAGTCTTGTGGGGATGAACAGCTTCGGGACTCAGGTGTGTAGATGAATTGGAGGGAATAGGAAACCAAATAGTCACACCCAGCCAACCAAACACACAGACACAGACATTTACCAAGTGTGGACAAACAACACACATAGGGGTGGAGGAACCACAAGGAAAAGCAGAGCAGGAGGTAATAACACCAACATGCACAGTCTCTTCGCTGCTCCCTTTGTCCGCCTCAGAGAATTAATTCTTAACAACCACTTAATAAAATAAAACATTGTACTGCAGCCACTTCACCGAGCAGTTCAGTAGCATGTAACAGGTCATTACTGTGATTGTATTTGGCAATTGTGAAACAAATCCATATAAAAAAACATCAGGAGGTCCAAACTAACAGTGGGTAATGTGTCATCTTCCTAGAGGACGTCTGCGTCTAATTAGACAAACCGGCCCCCGCGTCTCCCCTACATTGACGTTTTTACCCACCAGGGACATTGTTTTGATTAACGCAAACATGTAGCCTTCAGCGTGCGACAGGAGTCCATGTTTAAGATTAAACTTTGGAGAGAAAAGGCTGGAGAGATCTGGCAGAACAACAGACACGACGCAGGCTTCGCTGCTGCAGACTGTCTGCAGCCACTGCACGAAAACACAAACGCGCCCCTGTTTGCCTTTGTGCCGTCACAAAATGGATTCCATAAGGCTTTGGCGGGCCCTGCCAATAGATATTACCAGGCTTATGTCAGACAGCACTTTCATTTAAGTCCATGCGGAATTGATTTTTCAGGCTCCAACATTTATATTTTTCCTGGAGAGCTTTTATTGGACTTATTTTAGCCAGCAATTTCTCAACAAATGCGCTTACTTAATCATGCTGCTGAGCTGAGAATGAAATACACCATTGAACCATTATTAGCATTTTGTGATTAAGAAGAATTGTTCCCACAAACAGCAGCAAAGCCGATCATCCTCCATAATGTCCCGCACAGAGGAAAATATGTAATAGGAGTGTTGTGGGAATTTATTGTACCAAAAGCATTGTATGGATTACACAACAGGGAAGCTAACTGCAGATCTCTCTACACCATTGATTTGAATGAGCTGGTGGAACACGGGGGAAAAGTGGAGCATATTGTGGAACAAATGTGCAATCAGGTAGTGACACAATCACGTTAGTTTTCATTGGCTGTCATGACTCCTAGACTCTGTTGGTGCACTTTTGTGTTCATTTTGACTTGTCCTACACATTTTATGTCACAGTTTCCTGTTTTGGTTTATTACATTTGTATCACATTTCGTTTTTCCTCCCGTGTTTCTTTGCTTTTGTTCCCTCCACACCTGCCCTTTTTCTGTCTCCTTATTGCTCTCCTGTTAGTGGAGTTTTTGCCAGCCTGTCTCGGTCCTTCCTGTCGTTTCTCTTTCCTAACACCTGTGTCTCTCCTCCCATCCTTCCACCTGCAGCTCATTCCCTCGTTTATTGGTTTGTATTTAAGTGCGGTTCTTTGTTCAGTCTGTGTTGTGTCTTGTGCTCTGTTTAGGTGTTATTTGGGAAATAAAGTCCTAATTTGAGCTGCCTGCTTTGAGATTTCTGCTCCTGAACTCACCCCCGACTTTGCTTGTGTGTATCTGAGACAGTGTTCGATCAAGAACGGGACTCTGTTTGCTGGTCATGTGACGAATGCAGCAGGAGATTGTCTGTGTTAGGTGTGTTCATGCAGGCGGTAGTGGAGCTTGTTGCTGAAATGTGCAGGAGGGTAAGACAACTCAGTTTCCCAGTCACATGGGCTCGTTCTGACATTATCTGGAGATTTGACTGGGAAGTTGGAAGATGACGTTCTGGGAAGTGAACAGCTTTTGTGGCCATTTGCTTTCTCACATACAGACTCTCTAGACAATTTCAGTTACATGTGCATATCAGAGAGCTGGTGGACATGGTCCAGTGCTCACTTTGTTAGGCTGTTGTGAGATGTAATTTTTTTCTGTCACACATTATTTAAGGAAGCCTTTAATTTATTGACTGTAAATTATATATTGCCCAATGAAATGAAATCAGGGCTTACCCCTGTCCTTACCAGTGTCTTGCTACTGCTGCATCTTAATGACAGTGCCCCAAAAAGAATGCATCTGGAACCACTAGGGACATGAAAATTCTCTATGATCACTTATACTAAAACTTTAATAGCAAGCATTTGGGATTTCTAGGTCCCATTTTCATGAAAAGTGGAACAGTCATGAAAAAAGTACAACATTCTCAGACTGTTATCACACTGAGGACTTTTTCTGTCCTCGGGAACATGATGCACCTCTGAGCTCCGCTGAGGTTCAGGGTGACACAAGGTTTAATTTACTCAATATTCTTCTGGACTATTTATTTTTCAAATTAAGTCCATTGATTATTTAGTATATACCCAAACAATAATAATGTTAGAGAAATTCCAATCAATATTTTATATTTTCAGCATGCTGTCAGGATTAAAAATGATCTGTTGACGCATCATATCATCTTTTTACTTTGCATGGCTACCATTGTTTATCGCCACAAACAACACTGTTTTCCTCCGTTTTGTACTCATTCTTTATTTTTTGTGTGTCTAAAACAGCAGCAGATCCCTGCAGTGTAACCCACAACAGGATTTCTACAGAACAAATGTACTGTATGTCATAACCAAGATCTCTGAGAAGGTTAACTTTAATTGAGAACAGCTTCCAGAGCCTGGCAGGTTTGAAAAAGATAAAAACTTAAATATTTACAGCTCTCTGATTTAAAGACAAAAACATGAGCGAACAAATGCGAAACAGGAACGTATTCTTATAAAATGCAGGGTCTGACTTTTATCATGATTTATCTTAGTTACCAGTCATACAGTACTTACCTTGTTTATTCTCTGCAGCATCTGCTTATAAAAAAAAGACTAAAATGTGAAAGTCTGACCTTAATCTCCATTCTTCTATTATTTTATATGAAATACAGCAAGAGTCAGGGAGAACACATCCTCTTTAACACTCAAAGGCTTCAGAAACCTTTTCTATAATCATTTATTTTCACACATGCAACTGAAGCTTGGTAACGAACTCACACAGCTCATCAAATTCCCCATCAATTCCAAATTGAAGCAGCATGAAGATAAGATCATTATTTACACTATCTACAGCTGTCTGAAAATCTTTAAAGCGACAACAGTCACGTTTCTCTCCCTTATCCTTTGTTGAACAACTATAAACATGATCAACAGACTCTGATCTCTTTCTATCTCTGATCTTGCTATGAAAACTGCAACAAAACAGAAGCACTGTCTGTGTTTGATGAATAACTGGCTACATTCATGTTGTTTTTAGTTTAGAATGGAAATGATCCATGTCCACATGAGCGATTTAACTCTTATCAGGTCTGTGTCCAAACCACGGCTAAAAATGTCACATGACCAGTTATACACAGGGCATTAGTGAGGTACTGATCACTTGTTATGTTATTTGAAACTACATGCACCAATTAATTGTCCACCCCCACAAATGTTTTGCTACAGTTTAGAGACCTACATTCACACTGACATCTCACCTCACTTCTACTGGTGGATTATGTGAACACTGGTTAACACTTTACTTATCGATTCTGCATCACATTCACCCACTATTAGTCTGAAATAATCATTTTTTATTCATTTTTACTTTATGTTGCACATGATGAGATGACGGTGAAACTGAAAGTAAACATTAATCATGTTTTGTTCATAGTTGCTGGTCAACTCACAACTGAGTTTGGAACTTAACATGGAGTGAGACTTTACACTTGAAACTTACACTTAACTTACACTCAAAATTACAAGAAAAATAAGTGATATAATTGAAGCGATTACCTGACTGTGCTCTTTGACTTCCATGTCGTCTGAAACCTGTGCACACATTCTCAGCGTTCGTGCATTCGTTCATTCATGGATGTGAGTTTTATCACTTCTCAGCGTGAAAAATGTCACGTGAGCGTGTGAACTTATTGAAATGCGTGCGTCTCATGCTGAATGTGTGAGACGTGAGAGCCATGGATAACAACCAATCAGAAAGTGACAATGGGCTGACTTGTAATTTCCAAAGGTAGCAGTTTCTGTCATAAACGCAGCTCATGAGCTTTCAAAATAAAATGATGCCAGCAGGGTTTCCAAACAGCAGGTGTAACTCATGGCAGATGTGATATATTTTAAAATGAAAACATCCAATCCAATCCAACTTTATTTATAAACCACTTTAAAAGTGCTAATGTAGATGTATCTGAAGAACTCTGCAGGATTTTTATCCTGAGTTACAGCTTCAGACTCATTGCGATAGTTAACTGGCTTGTTGCGGGAAGATTGCGGACCATCTGTTAGTGGAAAACCAGCCTTGCACGATTAGGGCTGCCGACCCAGAGTCCTCGGAATCAGAAAGTTTCACAAAGTATTGGCGAGAAACACAAATTGCTTCACACCAGCATTATTTTAGAGCGGGTGGAAAAAGTAGCCGAGACAACTCATTGTGGAGGAAGGGAAGAAGTGGAAACGAGTGTCTGACCAAGCAAGTGGCCACACACGAGTAAACATCAGACCTGCTTTTTCAAATGGCAAGAATTCAAACATGCAAAACGGATGCCGACCGTCATCAATATGGCTCCACAGCTTGTGTTCGGCAGCTCCGTTAAACAAATGCACATGGCCAGGAGAGGGGAAGAGAGGGAGGAGCGTCCGCAGTGAGATTTTACATCAGTGAGGACAAAGCAGAGGACAATGGTTTAGAGTGGTGTTGTAAAAATATTTACTCCAAACTGTAGGGGGAACTTCATGGAGTTAAAGCCAAAAAAGTGACCAGACCTGCAAAATTGCGCTGGAAGTGAAGGTCCAAAGATTCCCAGTCTTTTCTCACATTGTAAGTGTGTTGTTGAAGGATAATGAAAACTTTTTTACTTCGACCGTGCTGGGGCAAAGCCTTGTTGTGACTTCAAATGAAGCAGGATTAGGATTCTCAAAATAAAACATGACATTGACGTTGCCACTGGTACATTTCAGTTCAGTTCCTGGGTGGAGACTGACTGAAGCGCCATCGTGGCGTTTGCCTGCTCGTGTGACTTTTGAACACGCAGAGCAATAAAATACACCTTTGTGAGATGACAGGTCATGGAGCATCAGGAGCTCTCTGTGTTAAGTGGAACCTTATTAAATGCCCATCATGCTCTGAACCTATGACAGATGTCTTTGGGTAGCTACCATGGCTCTCCCTCTGTTTGAAGGTGCTGTTACTCCTCTGCTTTTGAGCAGACACTGATCTTCAATGCAGCGGCGGAGTGGCTGAGTCTCGCAGCTCATTAAGGTTCTGCTGCGAGACGCCTCTGAAGCTCATCTCAGCTCATTTGTGACAGGGCTTGACAACATGAGTCGCTGACAGAATTTTGGAGGCTTGTGGAAGAGGCTGGTTGCTTCATGGTGGGAGGGGAGGGGGGCGAGTGGGAGAACAGGGTGGAGAGCATGCTGCCAGTTCAGTAGTGGAGATATCAACCTGGCATCAAACACCATGGTACATCAAAAGAAGACGCACGCCTCCTCCCTTCGTCTCGCACTTTATCTCCCCATCCCTTTCTTTTCCCTCTGTTACCAAGGAGAGGGGCTGACGTCGCCCACTCCTGCTAGGAGGGGGTGATGCAAAAAGCTCTCCAGTCTCCCCTCTCTCCCACTCCTGATGGGCTTGGCACGAGAAGAAAGAGAAGTGAGACTTGTGTAGGCAGAGAAAGGGTAAACCCTCTGTGTTAGAGATTTACATTGCAACATTAAAAGCCAGAATTGCTGGAGGCCCTTGCCAGCTTGGTGAGACGGGGGGTAGGGCTTCAGGTTTTCAATGCCAGCTTCCTGATTTAGGAAATGGCAGCCTCAGCCAGGGCCTATAGGCAAACAGACTGTAGTCCTCTCCAGCCTTGGTCCTTGGTAAATGTTTGCAGGGACTGACTGTGAGAGTTTGTTAAACAACACTGCTTTGTCTCTCTGGTGAACCTGTTGCTACTCCTTGTACAATAGATGTATTTTGGGTTATTCATTTATCAACTTATTCTTTCCAACATACAACCCACAGGTTAGAGAACATCAAACAAGGTCCACTGTGGTCCATGTGAGTCATGAGCCCAATTACCCAAGTTTACATCCCAGAATTTGTCAGAGCAGGTAGTAACAGTATGTTGGAATGGAATGAGGGATCGGGTACATGTATGTGGAAAAACACCAGACTGAGGCAGACCCTCATTTTCATATGAATGGAACCGCATGTATGTGAATAAATGTCCCCACCCCCCTCACCAAATGTGTTCACGAGTTGTCAACACATGTGTTTTTGTCAGTAAACAGTCTGAAAACCCTTTACGATCTTGATATCTACACGTGGACATACAGTATAGTCCAGACAGTGTCCGCAGAATTAGGTACTGACATTGTCCAGAGTTTGACGTTCACATATCAGCAAAGGTGAAAGCAGGTGAAAGCAGGTGTCCGGAGAGACTTCTGCTGAAGTTTGTATTCTCACTACAGTCCGTCCAGTCAATATCAGGACCTCAGTGCTCGTCTCAAAGCACTTTTAGAAAGGGAACAGATAACTCTTTATGTCCCTATTGTGCCGTCCCTAATGGATGGCACCATACCACTTTTTGTGTCCAATACCGATGTCAAACAGTCTGATACTGTCATTTTAGACCTTTTGAACTATGAAGCTCTTAAAAACACATGTAACAAAACTGTGTAACAAAAATTCTTCTCCCATAAAGAAGAAATAAAACAGCCCACAGCATGACATTACAGTCCATGCATCTGTACAATATCCGATTCAGTGATTTTGACCAGTATCAGACCAATATCGATTCTGATTATCATATCGTCTCATCCCTAGTTTTGAGTCATTATTTTATTGTGAAAACTGCTTCTGGTTACCAAGAATGACACAGTGAATATAAGACTTATACGAGTCCAATAATAAATGCATATGGTGTCATTTTTCTGTCACTATTATTCTGTCTCATCAACGTCAATGTCATCAGGGCAAGTTTAAGGTAAGAAAAAGACTCCAGACTAAAGAAAGGAAGCTCTGCCTGTTGACCTCGTCCTTTATTTCTGTCCAGAGTTTGATCTGTTTTTCAAACACCAGTTGAAAATGCTCTGTAGGTTTTCTCATGCTTTTCTGCCTCACTCTTCACTCCTCCTCCTCCTCCCTTCTCTCTGCATCTGGTAATGCTTTCAAGTCGTGGGAGGAAAAGAAAGGTTTTACATTGGTTGAACATACTGTTTGTTTTGGTCAACTCCCAGACCTTCTCCACTCTCTTTCATGTGCCCCTCTCTGCGGTTTCTCTCTCCCTCTCTCTCTCTAAAAGATAGAAAGAAAACACCATTTTCTAAATGGAATTGTTGTATCAGTGCTTGACCTCTCTCTTTGTACAATGACTGTACTTCACATGAGATTAGATAGAGGGAAAATATTAGCTTCATCAGTATGCCGGTCATCAAACTGAAAGAAAGAGTTGCATATCACTCACTGGTCCCGATGCCTGATGTGTGGGTGGGATCCGCAGCCACACTGACACTGCTGATGGCCCCGAACATCAGACCCCACCCACCTGGGACAGCAGGGTGACGGCCAGTGAACGCACCCATTGTTTTAACTTCAAAGTCCTGCGCTCAGTTTCCACAGGGAGAAAGCCCCCCTTTGGGTTTCGCTTCATCTCAACACACACACACACATAATCAGCCTGTTGCTGCCGGAGCAGAGTGTTGCTAAGGAAGTACATTTATTTTTACCCAGCCGCTCTGAGCCCACTAGTTATGGGTTTCTGCTCCAATTACCTGTGATAATGTCTTTGTTAATGGAAGCAGCATCAACAGGAAACTTCCGTGCTGTGTTTCATGACATCACGTACAACGAGACGCCATTTCAACAGGATTTTAAGGATTTGAACTTAAAGAAACTGACAAAGAAGCTCATTATCTGGTTTTCGTGCCTAATGTGGAGGCATGAACTTCATTTCCCAGATGATCTTATCACATTTTATTGGTCAGTGTTTGTCATGGCCCAGTAAGAATGATATTGGAATCAAAATGTATGTATTTGTCACAAATGTCATTTCAACTCAAACTTGAACTCTTTAGTTGTTGGTGGTCAAAGTCAATGTTAGTCCAACAGCACACTATAGAGGTAAAATTAATCAGCCAGTATTTGCTATTTTTTAGTTTCAGAAACAATAAATGTTGCTAATTCACTTAAAGTCAATTTTTTTCTATCCAAATGTTTATTGTTTTGTGTTTTATATATTTAATATTGAGTTTATACATTATATTTATTAAAAATACTAAATGTAATTGCACTGTAATGCAGGTAAGGGTAGATACAGACCATTAGTGTTAACTGGTGACTAAAGCTAAGCATTTTTTTAACATTTGTTTTTAAGGCTGCAACGATTAATCGTCAATTTGTTTTTTTTTTCAGTTACTACAACAACCTTCTTAAATGTGAATATTTTCTGGGTTCTTTGCTCCAGAAAACAAAGAAATCATTAAAACTGAACAATTTTGGTTTGTGGACAAAACAGCCCAAACAAGGACTCGATTAAGTGAGAAAATAATCGACAAATTAATCAGTAATGAAAATAATCGTTAGTTGCGGTCCTATTCTTAAGCAGTTAAATGGGGAAGCTTGGGGGAAAATAAAGTTGGCTAAATATATTGGCATCAATATCAATCGCTGCCCTGATTAAAGCATCAGCCAGAAAAAAATCCATATTGGTCGACTTCTATCTCATTATTTCCCTCCTTATCTTATTTCCTCCGCTGTTTGTTCTACAACTTTCCTAAAGCATACAAGCAAATATCCACCACTTCAGTGAATTTGGAGTGGTTTATTCCACTTAGAGACACCGCTGGTGTTCCTGGTCAAAAATAGGCGCTATAGAAAATGAAAGGGTGAGGTTCGAGAGCTGCTTTGCATTCCTGCATACACATACAAGCCTGCGGTTTTGTTCACACTCAGACAAGTGTTTGTGTCAGTCTAACATTGCACGCACGTTCTCTCTCTCAGGCTCGTATTCCATTCCAGTAGCAGCAAGTTCTCGCCAGCAAATTACCCTTATTGTATTCTTTGAGCGTTGAGTTGTGCATGTGTGGGAACTGGTATATAACATCAAATATGTTTCCATGGTTACTGTCTTGGTATGACCTGGCCCTAAGTCCAAATTATGTTCATTCCACAGATGGGAAACAGCCCCATACCCACTTTCACTCACCCACACACTTATGAGTCCATGTCGCCAGTGAACCACACCTTTACGCGTCCTTTAGAGACAAATGTCACTCATAAATGTGATGGGACGGCTTCCATGAGTGGTCCAGAGTGATCTCAAAAAAGGTATCAGTGTGTGCAAACGTGCAGTTTCAGAGGGCAGTCAGTAAAAGCAGGAAATAACTTCAGGAAATGTCCACAGAGAATTTTGCATAAATGTTTGTTCTCACATACAGCACCTGGGTCAGTCTGCAGAGAATGAAAGTAGCCGCTGTGAATCTGTCCCTTGCCTTTGCTCAGACCTTGATCTTGTGCTCTAAATTTTGTAATGAAGCAACACCTCTAATTCTTCCCTCCATCTCCCTCTCCTCCTCAGGGACGTCATCAAGAGAATAGACCAGTCAGAATTTGAGGGATTTGAATACATCAACCCCCTGCTGCTATCCACAGAAGAGTCTGTATGAAGGAGAGACACGAGCTTCCTCCTTCGCCCACCTACTGTCTGTCCAAGCTGCCGTCTCAGCCAAAAACCACTCGCAAGCCAACACTGAAAGGCACGCAGGCGGAAGAGTAAAGGACAAGAGGGAGGACGAGCTCACTCTCTGGACGTGTCCACAAGGCAAAGCAAACAGAAGAATGGGAGCGTTTCCTTCCTGGAGGAGTTTGGTTGCTTTTTTTTTTAAAGAAACCAAACTCTTCTTTCTTGGAGTGAACCAGGAAAATAAAGACGCTGAACTACGAGAACATTCCCGTCATTGTACTGTCTTTCCCCCCCCCCCTTTTTTTTTTTTTTTGTGTTTTCTCTTTCTCCCTTGGCGTCTTTCCTTTCTCCCATCAGAATGTCCATCTCATGTGAAAGCACGACTGGCTTTGTCATTTGAACAGAGAGCTGTTGTTGATTCTGTGCCTGCCATCATGAACACACATCAACCTGACTCGCGTCCTTGGATGACTTTGACAGTTCAGCTGAACTTGAAATTTTATGTGCACTTTTTTTTTTCTCCTCCTTTTTTTAAACTGGTAGGGGGCGCCGCCTCACACGAAACAAGAATGTACAATGACAAGAAAAAAAATAAGTTATTGTGTATTATATTGTAGGTAGTGAATCCAAAATTGATGATGCCTTTTTATTGATGCGAGCGGCACATTTTCATCCCCAAACACCAACTTTTTGTTTTTCACAAAACAATAGGGGGAAAATAGCAACCTGGGAGACAAATTTTTATTTAAGAAGTGCCTCAAAGATCAAATGAATTATCTTGTCTCTGAATGCACTTATCTCTTATTGAACATCTCTTCAGCCGCCGTGGAGCAACTGCTGCCAGGGTTGGTCCACATGGTTCTAATTTAGAGGGAAATCAATCGGTGCAAAGTAGCTTTTCTTATTCCTGACACACGACTTCATTGAATCACTAATGATTTTTAACGAACCACAAATTAATCCACCCAAAGGTAAAGTTTGATGTATTTAACATGGGAAACATGTCCTGCTTACAAACGTTTTCCAAACTTTTATCAAACCATCACTTGAAAGGTCACACGCGGTTGTTCAGCCAGATTTATGGTCACACGTTGCCTACACTTGTACGCTACAGTTGTAAACATTTTCACTACGTATGTTGCTCCCCAACTGCACCACCAGTCCACCAGTTGGTGTGGTTGGATTTCTGTGCCATCATGTTTTGCTGCCACCTAGAGGCCCACCCATGTTTTTTATTTTAAACGTGACTTTATTTGTCACCTGTGAGTCTTTCTACCAAGAAGGCGACGAGACACACAGATGTACATATGTCTCTCAGTTTATCCACAGCTTAGTTCAGCTTGATTCTGACAGGAAGCTCAATGTGCAGTGAAGAGAAAACAGGAAAAATCACGGCTGTTGGTAGCAAGTAGTTACATTTCTCAGAAGTTTTACATCACCTTTAGAGCGCCGTATTAGGGTTGGGTAGCAACAACATAGACTCACTCACTCTCTCACTCATTTTCTACCACCTTATCCATTGGGGGTCGCGGAACAAGCCCCTTGTTCCAGCTGGGTTGTAAACCCGGGGCCTCTTGCTGCAAGGGCAAGAGTGCTAATCGTGGGCCCCAACAACATGGACTGTATCTATGTTTTGCAAACTGACGGGTGCAAAACATAGACTCCTGCTGGGAAGCATCACGATTTGCCACTTGAACGCCATGTTAGTTTTTAAAAACAGGAAATCCACAGACATAATTTACAAATCATGTTTTATTGAAGAAGACCTGAAACTAACAATTAGGACCATTAGCGCTTCAAGAAAATGTTTTCTGATGTTACTAATCAAGTAGCAACTAACAGTTACTTTCCCGATCAATTAGTGTGTCGAGTATTTCCTCGATCAATCAAAGTATTTGTTGGTCCATAAATTGTTGAAAAATGTTGATCAGTGTTTCTGAGACCTGGAAATGATGACGTTCTCACTCATCTGGTGCCTAACTCCAGCTGACAGAGGGCGAGAGACAGGGTACACCCTGGACAGGTCGCCAGTCCATCACAGATGAGGACATTCTCAAATGTCTTATTTTGTCCACTAACTAACTAAAACTAAATTAATTAGTGTTACTGATTTCTTTGTCATATGGAGCAAAGAAAACAGAAAATATTCACTACAGTTGAATCAATTGAATAAAAAAATACAGATGAATCAGTTATCAAGATAGTTGACAATTCATTTAGTAATTGATTAATTGTTGCAGCCCTAAAATCAAGTGAGAAATAGAGGCTTATTTTTCTATAGAACAAGCAGAGTCGCCCCCTGCTGGCTGACTGCTACTTCCGTCGTACTTCCTGGGCTTAACTTTTCAAACTACAAGGCGATGGAACAACATGGCACCATAAATCAGGCTCCATCCAGCAGATGGCATCCATAAGCCATTTTCAGACATGAACTCTTGAAAATGTCTGTAAAATTGGGTTCGGACATGTTCCAGAGTTTGACGTTCACATGTGAAGAACACAGCGAAGACTGTCCGGGTCAGACACAGCCAATATGGAGGCGTTTTCAGAGAATGTCCAGAGTGACTGTTGCAGACTTATTCCACACAATTCAGTGCATGTTTGACAGCAGCGCCACAGTCCTGAATCAGAATCAGACTCTGGATTTGAGGTGAAAAGCCAGTGTGAAGGTGTAAAAAGTCACAGTCTGGCAGCTTCCGAGGAACATTATATCGGGACTTTGGCTAAAAGGCGGTCCGTTGGCTCTGGCTCCTCCACAGTGCGCACAGGCCTGCTGGCCGAGCTCAGATTCTTCCACAGCAGCTGCCACTGTGTGACCATCTGCAGGCCGGCGAAAATGTCATGTGACCAGTTGGTTGCTCTGCCTGTGGAAACGTGTCTCCGTTTCTATTTTGGGCTCATTGTGTGTTTCCATTTCTGCGCTAAGGCTGGTTTTACATGGTACGACTGCAGCTCGCTGCCACATAAACATGTCGACGCTGTTCCTTTTAGTCACAAAAAGACCAAAATAATCCACAGGGGGAAAAAAAATCGTAGAATCGTACAAGCAGCAATTTGTCTCCACAACCACAGCTTTTAAATCAGCAATAAGAAACTTGGCATATTCTTTTCAATTAAAGGCACAAGACGCGTAAGATATTGAGTTGCAGTCTGACTTTGAGGGACAGACCATTATTTTACTCTCAGGAATCAAGTTTCACTTCAGTCACATGTTTTGGCTTCTCCGTTTATCTGCGTTCTGCTACTAGAAACATTTGCTGATTGATATTTTCTACACATTAAAATAGTTAAATTATGGTCCATTTTTAGTGTCACATTGGTGATATATACAAATGTGGTTTTGTGTGTTTTTAAAAAAAAACGAGTCTCAGGCTGCATCTATGCTACTGCTTTCATTTTAAAACAAAAAAAAAATCTGCGTCCACCCTAACATTACTACTAAAACTAAAAACTTGTGCAGTTGTTGCTGAGAAGACCCAATGTAGATGTGACGATGTATTTTTGTTTATCGCTTTTAAAGGTCTCGGTTTTTGTCTTTCCAGACTAAAAAGCAGCCCTGGAGTTTTCAAATTTGTTTTTTTTCCAAGGCTGGAAAATATTTGGAGCAGAACATATGCATTTTTAAATAAAGACTGTGTAGCGTGGATGTAGCCCTAATCAATGATCAGGCCTATCAGGTGAACGAGTGTGTAACCTGCAGCAGTTATTTAACAACACTAATGGTCTGTCTCTCCATTCTACATTTTACATGCTACAGCACTGCAGGGCAAATACCTATATAAACTAAATATTAAATACATGAAACTAGTCATCAGCAAATTAAAAAAAATAAACCTGTGAATGAAAAAATTACGGTTTAAATGACTTTTAAAGCACCATTTTTCGAGTGTCTGAGAATAAAATGCGTATTATGTAAAAATCGGCCAATGTCAATAATTAAAAAATGGCAAATATGAGTAGGATTAGTGAAGACGTTAACCTTCCATCATCAGTGCTTCGTGTGTAAAGGGAGCTCTCTATTGGCTGCCAGCTGTTTGATGAAATCTGACCCGTGCTAATTTGATAAGCACATAATAGGATTAATTAGATGATCCTGAGTCAAAGGGCCTCAATCAGCTGCAGGGCCTTTACAGTCGGGCGGGAACAGATAATGAAGCAGGTTTACAAACACACACACACAAGCTGGAAATCACTTAAAAATTAAAGGGACACACCCCCCCCCCCCCCCCCCCCCCCCCAGAAAAACCCCAAACACACCCGCCCCCCCCGAG